>JACMIF010003442.1:0-14619 GCA_014805445.1 Diplogasteroides magnus
GTGCTAACGATTTTTGTAGTCCTTTCCAGGAGTACTTTTTCACCCACAAAACCGTTTTAGGGTTTGAGCACTTTCAGGGACCTCATGAGAGGTCGCTGGTTCGAATCCCGCCCAAAACAAACGTCTTTTGCACTATTTATTTGAAACATTCAGAAGAAGTGTTATTAAGAAAAGATGCTTATTTTCACCGTATGAATCGATTCCCTTCGAAAAAGCATGGTGTCATAGGACATCACTTTTTCTCGGACTTAGCCTTATTTTTGGACAGAGATCTTTTGTAAGGGTGCACCAGTCACAAAATCTCAACAATCTCAAAATCTCATCTGTGAATAGGCTGAAAACTTTGTTTTAGGGTAAATCGACCCCGTAGTTCTCGAATCCGAAGTCCGTTTTACCATAACTTTAATAATTAAAATTTAAAAGTTGTAAAATTGTAAAATTAAGTAAATTTAAATATGATGCTGTCCCCAACATGCTGTATATCGTTCGAAAGCCTCTCCCAGGAGTATCTTGGGATGCTAAGGAGCCCTAGGGATAATGCATTATTGAAACAAAGCATTATTAGGCATTTCTGACTCATATAAGTTGTAGAAGCCCAGAGGAGAAGGTAAAGTTTCAAATTTCGACGTGATGTTCGTTCGATCCAGCTCACCCATGCGTTCAGTGTCGTTCGAAAGATTACCCCTAGTGCTAGGACGCTAATGTGAGGTCCCATTCATGTTTTGCGGGATCGAACCGCGTCGTCGAACGAACATCACGGCGAAATTTGAAACTTTACCTTCTCCTCTGTGCTTCTACAACTTATATGAGTCAGAAATGCCTAATAATGCTTTGTTGCAATAATACATTATCCCTAGGGCATCTTAGCATCCCAAGATACTCTAGGGAGAAGCTTTCGAACGATATACAGCATGTGGGGGACAGCATCATATTTAAATTTACCTAATTTTACAATTTTACAACTATTAAATTTCAATTATTAAAGTTATGGCAAAACGGACTTCGGATTCGAGATCTACGGGGTCGATTTACCCTAAAACAAAGTTTTCAGCCTATTCACAGATGAGATTTTGAGATTGTTGAGATTTTGTGACTGGTGCTCCCTTACAAAAGATCTCTGGCCAAAAATAAGGGTAAGTCCGAGAAAAAGTGATGTCCGATGGCACTATGTTTGTTCGACGGGAATCGATACATACGGTCAAAATAAGCATCTTTTCTTAATAACACTTCTTATGAATGTTTCAAATAAATAGTGCAAAAGACGTTTGCTTTCGGCGGGATTCGAACCAGCGATCTCTCATGAGGTCCCTGGAAGTGCTCAAACCCTAAAACGGTTTTGTGGGTGAAAAAGTACTCCTGGAAAGGACTACAAAAATCGTTAGCACCTCTTTTTGTAGGGAATTCCCTGCTTCTTCCACTGAAATTTGTCCGGTGGTGAGCAAATGAATGGGTCGTGCTCTGGAGATCGACAACTTTTCAACACTGGTGAGCATAACTCCTTCAATAGCCAATGAAAGTTTACAACCAAAAAATGATTTAGAACCGGCTCGTTGAGAGCTAGAAGAAGAAAAAGAGAAATTCAAAAAATATTGACTCTCGTGCAGGTTATGGTCGACAGTGTGATCACTATAGTGCGCGACCATGGGCCAACTCCTCAACTTCCGGAATTTTTTCCTCGAGGATGAGGCAAAATTGGAGTCTCAAACTTATCAGGCATTCTTTAGACTACTTTGGCTATCACGTATAAAAAATTGGCCGAATCCGTGACATGGCTGCAACTTGGCCACAGTGTGGTGAACCTTTGCCGAACGCACTTATATGATCTTCTTATTGAACTTTGTTACTAGTCACTAGAGAAGTGTTGGAATTCTGATAATCAATTGTCTTTGAATGTGAGAGACTATCACCTGCATTGCAACCATGCAGCAAACCGTCAAATTTTTTTCTATTTCTTTTCAGCGCACTGCTATATGCTTATTAGAGTAGTATCAAAATGTTTGATCTCGGGCGGGCTCGAACGGCCGGCCTTCTGTGTGTTAGACAGATGTGATAACCACTACACCACGAGATCGGCGGCGTTTCATGAATATCTCCCTTCCAATGGCTTCGCCGAAACTCTCATGTCCAAGGACTAGACGAAGAAGTTGATGTTGATTGACGACAAGAATAATAGCTTTATTTCATTATCAATAAACATATCCCACGAATTATTGTTTTTACATAGAACTTGAATTAAAAAGTAGACGTAACTGACATGGCAGACCGTTTAATTTTCAGCTTGCATGGGACAGGAAAGAATTTCCGGACACTTGAATTTACGAGGAGAAAGATGAGAGAGTGTAAGCAATGGTTGAATATAAATGCGAACGGCTCCGCATAGATTGCGATTTCAAAGGACTGAAAATAGCTTTGCAAATTATTTATCGTCTTTATTATGATTTCTCAAACGGTAATTTTATGCGTGTCTCATTCTTCTATTGATATCAGTAGAGCATTAGACGACTGCATGACGATTACCGTTTTAGCAACCCTACTTCTTATTTGGGATTAATGATAGGTAAAGTGAAAATTCTCATTCGATTAATCTCGCTGTCAGAAAAAAATTACAAATAAAATCAGAATAACAAATGATAAATCCACTTTACTACAGATTTTGGAACCCCCATGTTATTTTAGTCTCAGATATTCATCTCTTTCGAAAATGCCTCAAATGTGTTTGTCTTTGGGTGGAAGACTAGAGCGTCATGGGCATTTGCGCCAAATGGTAAAGTGGACAGATGCGCCATCTTTGTCGTCTTCACGGGAGCGCAAGTGACCATTTCTCCATTATGGCGCAAATGTTCATGGCGATCTTGTCGTTCATTCTTTCCTGTCACATTATTTATTCCAATTTGAGTTCGCCCACTCAATTCCACAGACCGAATAATACGGGAGTGAGCGATCTTTCACACCGGCAAAATGAATAAGACCTTGTCTAATCTCAACCAAATTTCCCCCATCGTATCAGAACTTACAATTGACATATTGTATATCACGAGCTTGAGATTATTGGCGATCTGAATCACTTGTCATTCTGAAAGTGCAGGTTGATGTTCATACCAGAATTGACACTGCCAAGAAGAGTGCTTGGAAGAAGAAGCGCACTTCGGCTTTCGATGCGGCTGTTTTTGTGCTAAAAAATAAAGGGGAAATGATATATTACTGAAATTTTTGATTATTTAATTATTAAAATGAAAATTACTAAATTGACTATATTGTTTTGATATATTTGATCATTTTATAACAGTTCATAACTTATCTAAGTTTGAACTCAAATTCTTTTCACCTACCTGGTTAGCCCTCGCATCTGATATATTTTCCATGCGACCACAACATACAACAGCAACGTGAGCAGCACAATGCCATTCGAAATTTTTAAAAATATCTGAAAAATAACATTGTATTATGTAGATATATACAGACGGTTAGAAAATATTATGTAAAAAGTATATAGATATTCTTCGTTTTCCCAACGGATAGTAGTCGATTGGTATATTGTGCTTGGGGATGGTCTTGTTTGTGGGGAGATATGGTGATGGACAGACACAGAGACAGATAAACAAATACAGACACAGACATGATATTGCAGCTTTCTAGTAAGGCAGTAATAGAGAACGAAACCTGGTAAATGGTAAATAAATCAGGAATTTCCGCAATGCCGAACTTTTCGAGAAAAGGGCTTATTATTCCGGAACATAGCAATCTGAATATCAAATTGAGGTGTCCAGGAATGTATGCGATGCTTTCTTACTTAGACACCGCGTAAAGTGCCGCGTAAATCCACATGACCAAAATTGCAAACCGCATTCGGGGCCTTAAAGTGAATAACTTGTTACTATAAACAAGATATATGTATGCTAGGGTGTCGTAAATGGGACTATATTGACAGCCGGTTAAAATTTGCATCATTTCCATGTCTGCGTCTATAATCGCCCGGTCGTGTTTTCAGCTTCAATCCACCACTAGTCATGGCGGCTGTCAATATAGTCCCATTTACGTCACCCTAATGTATGCTGAAACCTGCTGAAGAATAGGCGAGTCTAATGAGGAAATACAAACACAACAAGACGATTCGAAGCCATAAGAAGCGAAAAAGCGACCAGACCCTCAAAGTAAGTGATGGTAATTCGTCCCGTTGAAACATTAAAGGAGCTGTGCCACGAACTTTTATTATTTGACAAGTGACAAGCGTAAGGTCTGATGAGAACCAATACACATAAATTAATATCAAAATCATTAAATAGGCCTTCCTGAGTGCTTTATAATGTTTGACTATTAAAGCGATTAAATTGAGCGCTCAGTTGTATACGGTGATCACTGCATGTTTTCTCTGTTCACTTTCTATTTCTCGTTCACTCTAGAGACCACCCAGGGCCATCCGAGATCGCTTCATCGCCCGTTCCCTACTCTTTCTCTGGCCTCCCTTTTGATCTTCTGATCTCTCTCGCCCCTTCCCCTGCCGTCTCATCCCCCAACCCCCCTCCTCCCTGATCAAAGATCCGTCAGACCTACAGTGCTCTCTTACTTTCAGACGCTGTGTCTCATCAGATGACTTACAAACTTGGGATTTTCCATAATATCTATAGCTCTGCCAGACGAATAGAACAGCGCTTCTAGTTTACACTTGAAATAGTTCGTGGAACAGCTCCTTTAGCTCACCTCGGTGGCAATTTCGCGCTCCAAATGAGTCAGAGCGATAAAATAGTGATCATACCATGTTTTCTACAATGAATAGCATTAACACGCACTTATCCGTATTTTCAGCTTCATGTAAGTCCCCTGTGTACAGAAAGGATTTTGGGAAGCCAATCGGCTTTTGTTTTGCAATCAACAGAAATATGCGCTAACTAGAAACAAAAGACAATCCACTTATTTGTAACTACGATCTCAAATTAATAGCCCAGGTAGGGATAACATCCGATTGCCCAGCAAATTCAAAATACATATGTATACCGGTGTGCCTAGCAATAGAAATACATTCAGAAGTTCGAAGATAAAGTATGAAACGTCCAAGAAAAGAATCTGCCAGACCACAGAATAAATGGGAATCTAGAAAATGGAATGAAATATTTATTGAAAAAATAGATAAGAGAACATTTTGATGATGCATTTTAAAACCCACTTTTGAGAACTTTTTTCTTCCTCTAATTAGTGCAATCGAGAGGAAGATGTTGATTATTATGCCAGCCTTAACATATAAAACGCAATTTAATCTGGGCAATGATTTTTTTTAAATAATACACATATGAAATGAAATGAGGCATGAGGGAAATAGCAGTAATGTAAAATTAAAACTCACAAATAGAGCGATTTTCTGTATTATCACAAATGTTGTGAATGGATCATCCGAAAAGCCGTTATCACCTTGATCCGTCGAGTTGTCAATTTCTACTGCTGACATTTCGAAAAATGCACACAAAAATATCTGGAAATTGTTGTAGACAAAATATGTATTTTTGAGAGATCACTGGTACAAAAAGTGATCCTATGACAGATAATATAGTAGAGACCGTGAATTGACTCAAATATTGACAGCCGTTTATTTCTAGCCATCTAACTTCATTCCAAGCGGTTGTCTCTGCGAATTGACAGACGACCGCTAGGAAAGAAGTTAAACGGCTGGAATTGAACGGCTGTCAATACCTGACTCAAGTCACGGTCTCTAGTGTATACGGCAATTTGCGCCATTTTGTTCGCAAACTGCATATATGCTTTTCAGCCTAACCTGCCGATTCCCTCTGAGACCAGGTACTAAGTACCTGGAAATAGGCCGGTAGTAACTATTAGCTTGTTCCGGGTGACTGAAATTGCTGCTGAACCTACGAACCTTTATAGAAAAGTATGAGGTGGTAGATGTGATTAGTGAACGATATTTGTATCTGTAACCGTACGTCATGCATACATATTTGATTAGATTACGTGGGGAAAGGTGAGTATTGAAAATGGCCACCCGGAATTTTTGATGCCCTGCAATATGTCCACGATTGTACCTGTCACTTCATGTTGAGAGAGATCAGATGTCATGTAAATAAAGCAGTTCCCGCCGTGCCTCTCGCTTAGCACGCATTCCGTGACAAAGTCAACCACCCCACGGGTACAATTTTGTCAAGACGTTTCAAATGACGATTTGTGGAATGCATATTGGTGGTGATTAAGGACTCTAAAACATATGTATCCATGGATATTGCGAAGTTTCGCGATTTCTCAAAAAATTAGTCTCTGATGAAAAATCATTTCTTTCTGGGGAGATCCAGGCCCCTTGGGCTTGTATTATATTAGGTTTTTGCAAAGGTTTTGCCTTGTATTACACTTTATCGCTTAGAAATAGCTGAAAGACTGGAGATGTGCACGAGACTGTCCCGAACACAAAGCTCTAACAAATAAACTAGCTTGATTTCAGAAAATATGACATTATTTTCGGATTCTCCATAAAAAAATACACAAAATGAGATTGTCGTTCATTTGCCAATGTGGCGAAAATTGAAAGATTAATTTTGCCCCAAACCAAAAATGTAGTCACAACGGGGCAGACGAGTGGCGTTACGACTAGCGTGGGTCGATCGGATAGTAGTGTTCATTTTCGCGTCATTCAGTCTTGTTTCCCGGTCGTCTTTTCAAGTCGGTTCTCTCTGACATCGGATCCATTCGACTACTCGGGTACCTGAGAAAAGAGGTCTGAAAAGACGACCGGAAAGCAAGAGAAAATGGCGCGAAAATGAAGACTACTACCCGATCGGCCCACACCAGTTACGACTTTTCTTGGACACTCTCTAAACGAAGTGCGTTTTTCCGGAGGACCCTCTCACTCGATATGATTAGGATCCTGGATGTTCAATCAAAACATGTTTTATGTTAATGTTACTATATTACTTGTGCATATAAATATCCATGCCTTCTTTTGCTTTTTCGCGATAATAGCACATTTCACTTTGTATATGTCATGTCTGAGGACGATTGGTAAAGTGAACATTAGGTATATTTCCTCGCAGAAATGTTGCTTTGGCCTTTATATCACAGTTGAAACATATTCAGAATCAAGAGCAGAAATAAAGTCGGCCAAAGACGAAAGGAGTGTATTAGGTATATGCACATATGTATAACAGTTAAGTTAGTATGCATTATAAGTCTCTCGCACATAGATTCATTATTCGTGGAGTATTCAATGCACTATTCCCTTTTTCTTCCAAATCTCAAGGTCGGCCGCGGTCGGTGGTTTCGGTGGCACAATTGATGGTTCCGGATTGACGCAGTTGTCATTCTTGACGCATCTGGAACATTGTGGCTTCATCAAATCTCAGTGATGTGCTTACTAGGGGTTCAAAACGGTAAATTTGTCGTCATTGTTCTCCGGAGCGCGGCTGTGTCACTCCACGATAGACGACAGCGCGGCGGAGAACAATGACGACAAATTTACAGTTTTAGAACCGCTAGTGCTTACGATGGTTTCTAAATCAGCAGTAAAGTGCATTTCTCATTCATCTAACACAGATCTTCTGAGAGGGTGAAACAACCTTCCCGACAGCACTTTTCTCAATCCGAGTTGAAAATAATATTCCTGACTATATCGATCCCGCTGATTACGATGGTGGCCTTCGTTTGCCACGAAAATTGACCATTGATTTTATATGCCCTCAGGGCACTATCCTTCTTTTCTCATTTTTGAGCGATTTTAACTGTGATTTGATGTTCTGAGGTACTGCAGGTGGTAATGAAGACACTATTACATCATTTTGAGTAATGGTTGTATATTCAAATTTCCAATAAATTCCAGTTTGAAAGTTAGAAATAATTTACCTGGAAATGTGTTTCTCCGCCCCTAAAATTTTATGAGCTTTTTGAAATCTCCATATTAAGAAGCCCTTACAGTAATTTTTTCAAGGGCAAAAATGCTTATACTCCAAGCCGCTATATAGAGGAATGAAAGACTTAGAAATTTTCTGACCATTATTCATTTGCGTGCAGACCTTTGCCCTAGTCACGTTTGTCTCATTCCATCCATGCAAACTCTATCAGTGGGGAGAATTCATCGATTTGCGTGCGACGAATGAGATGGACCCATGCGACTTCGACGGAAGTGCAAAGGTTTGCACGCAAATGAATAATGGTCAGAAAATTTCTAAGTGTTTGGCTCCTCTATATAGCGGCTTAGAGTATACGCCTTTTGCCCTTGAAAAAATTACTGTAGGTGCTTCTTAATATGGAGATTTCAAAAAGCTCATAAAATGTTAGGGGCGGAGAAACACTTTCCCGGAAAATTATTTCTAACTTTCAAACTGGAATTTATTGGAAATTTGAATATACAACCATTACTCAAAATGATGTAATAGTGTCTTAATTACCATCTGCAGTACCTCAGAACATCAACTGACGGTTAAAATCGCTCAAAAATGAGAAAAAAAGGAAAGTGCCCTGAGGGCATATAAAATCAATGGTCAATTTTCGTGGCAAACGAAGGCCGCCATCGTAACCAGCGGGATCGATATAGTCAGGAATATTATTTTCATCTCGGATTGAAAAAAGTTCTGTCGGGCGCCTTGTTCATTCGGCTCCACTCTCTCAGAAGATCTGTGCATCCGGGGAGCAGTTGTCTCTACATTCGATAGACAACCGCTCCGAGTGAAATCGACGAATGAGAAATGCACTTTACTACCGATTTAGAAACCCCAGTGCTTACTCTGTTCCAAAGTAGTTGAGGGAGTATCCAGGGGCACACGCGCAGCCGCGTGGAGCACACGTGTCACACTTCTGCAATGGTTGAATAGTAGGGTTTCAAAAACAATTATTTATTGACAGACTGGCAGAGGGAATGTTGTCACTGTTCTTGCAATACTATTGTATTATCGATGTGAAATTTTCACAGGTCCTTCCTAGTGAGCTTAGAAGGCACTGGAAATTTCGTAGATCAAATTGTTTCCTGCACATAACCTTCTGGCAGTCTGGCAATAAAAAAATTTTGAATTTGAACGTGAATGAGCATATATACCCCAATATTATAATATTTTACTTGACCCTTTCACTGTATCGCTCACCTTATCCAGTTCGTAGCAGTGAATAGTACAGGGACAATCTTGCATGATCTGACCCACCAGCGGACAGTCGAACTTCTCTGATATTGTTCTCTTGCCAAGGAGTAAAGGGACTTTAGACAACCTGGACAGGAAGATTCTGGGACGCACTTTTTGAAGTCATCTCTCACGAATCCTGGCTTGCACTCGCACTGGGGATACGTACACCGTTTCTCAGCCTGCAATAAGACACGCAAATAGTGATGATTAGTAGAGACTAGGACAGGGAAACCAATATGGTTGGCATTCTCATTTCACTAATTCATTCGGGGCTGTTGTCTCTCACAGCATGATAGACAACTGCTCCGAAGGAATTAGAGAAACGAGAATGCATTTAAATAGCCTTTTGAAGGCCTCTAAGGATTAGCTTCAATTGGACCTATTCGAATTCTGGAACTAGCCTTAAACTCTCGGAAGTCCCGGCAAGTCTTGGGGTAGGTGTAAGGGCAATTGTGCCATGTCGTATTCGGCTCCGAACAGGCTGAACAATAAAATATACGTCGTTAGCTGAAAGCTCTTCTTCCTTTGCCTTGTTAAACCGTTTCATTGCGTTTTTGATTGGGAACGGAAAGTAAGCAGAAGCACATGTTTTTGTCATATATTTTCATCGGAGTGGCAGTCTCTCTCATGTGATGGTCAACCGCTCCGAGTGAACAAGACGGCAGAAAAATGTACTTTTCCGTTCCGTAGTTATTATCATCGTCGTGCAAATAAACCTATTTCTAAATCATTATTCATCATTTTTCCCGCACAGCCATCATATTATAGTTTCGAGTTTGTGAACGAACCCTCTGCTGGACATTTTTCTCCGCGGATGCACTTTCCCTGGTGTCTGAAGTATCCTTCCTTGCATCTGCACTTTCGTGGTGGACAACTTGGTTGATTGTGGCAGAACTAAAGCAGTCACACTATCACTTCAGTCAGCACAAACAATACACGTGCGATCAGTCACACTGAATAAATCGGTAGTAAAGTACCATTTCTCATTCATCCAATTCCCTCGGAGCGGTTGTCTCTACGTTCGATAGACATCCGCGCAGAGTGGATCAGACAAAAGAGAAATGCGCTTTACTACCGACTTAGTCCCCCCAAAACTCACCCCATTTCGATTGTCGCACGAAGGCTCACAAACCGCCAATGTCGGGTCCCTCTGATCGCAATACTGATCATAGTACTCCTCCGGGCCACACTGAGCACTTCCCATCGATCTCAGTATGGGATATTGTGGGAACCTTGACTGGTGTGACTGGTCGCATGCACGTAGGGACAATCATGGCCGATTTGTCCGATCCTTCCTTGAATTGAACCTCGCAGAACTGTCCCGGAGGACAACGCTTTGCCTCGCATGAGTTTTTCTCTGAACGAGGATCATTATGGTGAACAGGATCATGCAAGGGAAGGAACAGAATTGCCATAGTATTACTAATGACTTTCAATCGGGTATTAAAGGAGCCACAAAGGGAGATTTATTTGCATGCACTTTCGGGATCACTGCTCTTCAATTCCCTTACTCTCTCGTTGTCAGAGTAGACCGCTGTGACGACGAGAAAGTGGGGGAATGGAGAGAAGTGAACCCGAAAGTTCATGCAAATAAATCTCCCTTTGTGGCTCCTTCAAAGGTACAGTCCGGGGCGCCGATTTCTATCGCAAACTGACATTAGACACGGTAGAATTTAAATTAGCTAATTAGCGAATAAGATGAAAATTTGATATTCTGGCTTTATAGCTATGTTAGTCCCTAGCTCTGAATGTTAACTGCATTCTCTATTAGTCCATTTCGATACAAAAATGAGCGTAAAGCTCAATCAAAGGAGCTACCGTGTCTAATGTCAGTTTGCAATACTCGGCGCCCCGGAGTGTACCTTTAAGATTAATTCTCGTTTCTCTATTTCATTCGGAGTTGTTGTCTACCAGCTGTGAGAGACAACCGTTACGAATGAATTAGAGAGACGAGCATGCATTTCAATACCCGATTGGGGGTCTCTAAGGCTCACTCTCGGTGCAGTGTGGTTTGAGTGGGCAGGGAGGGTTACTGCAATACGGAGGCATGTCTCTCATCAAAACACAAACATCTCCTGGCAATTCACATTCGAAGCCATCACAAGTCTCCTCTTTTGGAGTCTCAAGCGACTGGCCTGAAATCAAGCGATGGGTCGGATTAAGCGGTGAACTTACTTTTACAAAGAAGAAAGGTAGCGAAGAGAACGGCGAGGAGCATGAAGTTAATGGGTCAAAAATGACCAGTTCCGTACGATTGAGAGGGGACACAGCCACCTTTATGTGCTGTCATGAGCGGTTCCACGCTGTCAGCAGTACCCGTGATACCTGGAAAAAAGAGAAAAGAGAAAGTGAAGGCCCCCAGAGAATCGGACGAGAAATCGCGCACCATTGCTGGACACGACATTAAAAGTCGTTCAGTGAATGAGAAGTTCCTTTAGATTGAGAGGGGACACAGCTACTTTTTACGCTGTCATGAGCGGTTCCACACTGTCCGCAGTTACCGTGACACTTGAAAAAAGAGAAAGGAGAAAGTGAACGCCCCCGGAGAATCGGACGAATACCATTGCTTGACTGACATGGGCACTGCTGACAGTGTGGAATAGGCATCGCATTTCGGAAAATAAGTGCATCATTTGCCGTCTCTACTCTTCGGCTACCGGTTGTCTTTCACTTTCAGAGACAACCGCTAGCCGAAGAGTAGAGGCGACAAATGATGCACTTATTTTCCGAAATGCGATCCCTAGTGTGGAACCGCACATGACAGCAGCATAAAAGCATAACAAAATTACTCATTATGCACAACATCACAAGATCTCTGGTAGTCTTCGAACAAACAGATTATTAGGACCGGAAGTCCTTGGCACTCGGTTATTATGCATCCCAACAGAACTGTTGGCGTGGCCTCTATATTTCACATTTGAAACATATTCGAAAACAATGAAATGGCATGTAAAAGTGAGAGACCAGGGTGGCATCCAGATGTGAGACGCGTACTAAGTATAACAGTTGGGATAGGAAGCATAATATCAGTTGGTAGAATGCTAGGGTAGTTGAATGGTACTTAGTACACGACTGGTGGTAGATTATTTTATTATCTTGCAAGGAAGATGGAAGGGCGAGCGATGGCGATGGAAGACTATTGAAGAGAGAATGGAAAGAGTGATGCGTCATGCGACGCTCGAGCCTTTTGTGCTCTCATAATGTTGTGACTACAGGGGAAAAGGTGGGAGAAGAGAAGGTGAGAAGATCCCGTCTTCACATAGATGTTCAGTGAATGAAGGTTAACAGGACCGGAGGAGTTGATTAAGTTTCCAGATCGACAAACAGCCAATTGACATGATGAACAACATCACAACATCTTTGGTGGCCAACGAACAACGATGATTATCTAGGACAAGGGGAAGGGGGAACGAGTATCATCTGACATGCAGTTACTATTGAGGACCCGTGTATGATGCACTATCTAAGGGACGCACTTATTTATTTATTTATTTATATTTATCGTGCACATTGAGTGCAAGGGCGAGGGAAATGGAAATTTGGGTAGTTGTACTTGACTATTTCATGGGACTTGAGTAACACAGTAGAAACTTGTCTAATGACTCTTGAGATTCTTTCCGATTATTATTCTCAATCCTCTAAAAAGTCTCTTCCTCTCTCCTCTGATGGAATGGCCGAGAATGGCAGTTGGAAGTGCGATAGAGCAACGAATTTCTCCCGAAAATGCATTCTTCGACTGTTGAATCGAAGAGAAAAAAGATACTCGTTTTCATTTTCAGCTACCCACAGTAAAGTTGCTCGTTTCGACGCGACAAACAAATCGATTCATGAAAATGAAATCAGACAGAGTTATGAATGTACGCGGGTATAGACCGTGAATCGCACATAAATCGCACATCGAAGTGCATTCGTTCCATTTAATTCTTCTCTGAACGGTTGTCTCTTTCAGCTGATAGACAACCGCTCGGAGAAGAATTAGAGAGAACGAATGCTCTTCGATGTGCGATTGATTTGCGATTCACGATCCCTAGTCGTGGACGGTCGCCTCCCCCTGTCTCCGACCCCCTTCCTCTCGGAATGGAATCTTCCTCTAGAAGGGACAAGCCAACCAAGACGAGTATGGCTACATAAGGAACGTCTCGATCAATAATTCAACATCCCGTAAATTTTCGTGGTAGGACTCACTACAGAGAAGAATTGCGAAGGAATGCTTATGACTAATCGAAGACTGCCCGTGATACCCAGAGCGTATGCTCTGACTCTGATAAAAATTGTATTGTATTGTAAAATTGGCGAATTAGTGATAAATCTTGCTATCCCCTTTCCCTCGTTCTCTTCGGTCGAAATTGACAAGCATATCACAAGCTTTTCCTCATTCTTGGGACACTATCTTCACGAGTGTCGGGAGAGAAAAAACCAGCTTTTGTGAGAAAACGTATTAACCTGTTGATACCTCCCCTTCCTCTTCCTATTCCCGCCTGGGATTTTAAACACTCTATATCTTCTCCTTCTTTGATCCCGTTGAGCCACTTTCTTTTTCTACAGCACTTTCGTCTGCTGGGAAATGAAGCAGCATGACTAGGGAACGCAATTCAAACAGAAGTGCGCATTTCTGTCGTCGCATTCCCTCGAAGCGGTTGTCCATCACGTGCGAGATACAACTGCTCACTATCAGAGGGAAGTAGATGACAGAAGTGTACACTTCTGCTTGAATTCCGTTTCCTAATCATGAGAAAAGAAGACTTTTCTTCTTCAGTGTCATACTCAGGATGGCCGGGTGTTCGCTACTATGCATTCCATTGTTCGCAGCAGTTCTCCACGTTGCATTTGCATGCATACCTATGAAACCAGCAGGTTAGGCCAATATTCCAAATCATGACAATGTACTTTCTCTTTCCAGAACTCATTTACTGTCCCCCCGTAACAGTAATCACGGACCCAGCAGGCTTAGTCGGTGCTCCAGCGGATTATCTTCCGTCCAAAATGACCACAAGACCGCCAGCGGGTGTCAAATCCGTTGGTCGTTGTGAAATTCGAGTACAGTAATACACGGATTGCAGGCCATAACATGCCCCCCCCCGGGAACGATTCTATGGGATAATGTGAATGGTCGGGCGGTTGACGAAGGATATACCGGATTCTGCGCGTATGTGATCCCAAATATATTAGGGTGTTCCATATGTAAAGAGACTTTTTCGATTTCTTTGTTGTTTCTCTCTCTGATGAAAAGATAAAATCATGTAATTATTTCCATAAATACTACACGTGACCCTGTTCCTCTCAGCATAGTAGGCTTCTTACCTGCTCCTTTGGAAGCATTGTACGGAGTGCATGAATAGGGCTGATTTTCACCCAATGATTTTACCAAACATTATTTCGCAGCGGAATCAACTGTGAGAACCCCCGAAACATTTTTAAAATTAGTAAACTGAAATTATATTTTCGTATCCTGCATGACATTAACTTATTATCACTTTTGGGGATCTGGCACTCAAAAAATCGATTTTGGTCCATT
>JACMIF010003443.1:0-14619 GCA_014805445.1 Diplogasteroides magnus
GGCGCAGTTTCGCTGTTCCTGATTTATGGCTGAATTTAATATGATTTCCAAAAGTGGAATTTTCTGAGAGAAAAATCGGCAAAAATCAAGTATTTCCTATATCGTCGGCTGAGTATTTTTGCTGGAATCTACGTGTAAAGTAGTGCAAGTAATCATGTTTTCGATCTCCCAACGCACGTCTTTCAACCGCAGGAAAAATCGGAAGAGAAGTCATGAAAACCCGTATTTTCCGATATTTAGAATTTTTTATCTCTCCTATATGGCCGAATCAGACCAAATGACCATATGTCTGGTAACGTCCACCCATACCCCTAACACCATCACCACATAGTTTGGGCTCTGGTTCAAATCGACGGAATACCACCAGGATCCCCTCCATTGTCTCCAAGAGCTCGTGTTATTCGCTCAGATAGCTTTCAAAAGCACCCCTCTAAAGTCTTCTCAACGTTAATGAAACGCGTACCTGAGTACTTGAGAAACAAAAAAGGCAAAAATTTAATCGTGTTATGGATAAATCATGGGGATCCGCTTAGCAACGCATTTGGGAGGGTTTTCGTAAACGGTATTTCGTTCAATCAACGATTTTTGAACGAGCTTACAATCGGTTCAAAAATTTCCGAAAAAACTGAAAGAATTCGGTTGCATGTGTTTTCAACGGTATCTATCTATGACACCCTACAATAAACATATTATTTTTGGGTAAGCGAACAAGGGAAGATGGCTCCGATGACTCCCCATTCCGATTTCCGTCGGATAACGGGCATGAACATATTTCACGCACTATTACATGTAGTCTGTGAAACATATTTTATTTCGGGATCACGAAATTTGCGCACAGACCCTTCTGCACAAGACATTTCTGCACAAGACACTTCCGCGCAGGCAATTTGCGCACAACTCATTACTTCTTCAGTTTTCATTTTTGTGAAATACTTCCAACATGAAAGTTGATGGTCTTGACGAAACAAATAACTTTGTTGCTTACGGCAAAACGTGAAAATGAAAACTAAACGAGTTATTCCAGAACGGCATTTGAAGCTTCCGGAACACTTTAATCCAATAATACGACACAGGTCAAATATAAACTCGATAGTGCAACCTGTACGAAGACCACGTCTTTTCCATTCTTCCACCCCACATGAGATAGATAAGGGCGATGTTCAGTATGATTCCCAGAAAACCCTGAACATTCTTTCCACAAAATATCAAATAATGTTCCATACCTCAACTCCAAGAACAATCTGCATCATTGGACGAAGAAAGGTCATTCCATTTGAGTATTGGGTACTGTTCAAACAATTCATTGTGGCAAGATTCTCAAATGACTGTTACATAATAGGGGAAGATGGGGAATGAAACAACAAGCATCACTCTGGGAACTTTGATATAAATCAATCTCGTAGACAGCGCCGTTCGGCCGAAATATAGCTATTAGTTTCACGATAACCGCCATTCAAGGACAATTCTAAGAAAAGGGGTGAAAGTATGTGAAAGTGTAACGGTTTTAAAACAGAGTAATTGAGAAATCATTGACAATAACAAGAAAAGGATAAAAATAAGCCGATAGTGCGGCATGGTGAGCAAAACACCCAGAAAATATTATAGACAATAGGAGGTTCTAAATCGGAAAAGTTGTCGTAATTCTTCTCGCGGTTATCTTTCTCCACGATAGATAACTGCTCTGCCGGGAAGAAAGAGGATACATTTAGCTGATTTAGAGCCCCTAATAGACTGTAATTGATATTGAAGTCACGGAGAACACAATTGATATCCGAAATCATTTATGACTTCTTCTTCAGGATGTATGCCTCTTTAATGCATTGAAGATGATCTTTAAAACAAGATGCTTGAACCCTGTTTATATTAGTAAATGCACAAAGAATAGACAAAACAATGCGAAAGACGAGTTATATTGCACACGAGGTAAAAAAATAATTCTCGCCCAATATTGGGAAACAGCTGGAAATTGAAGATGAAAATGATAGTAACAATATATCGTTCAATCCAAAATCATACATTAGCAACATCTTCTATGAGTGAGGACTTTTTACTGAAGATCGTCGTTGTTGAGCCTTCCTCACATGAACAAAATAGACGAGGGCCTGGAACAAATATTTTCTGTCGAGATAATCTCCATAAGTCCATTTCATACATCCATTTTCAAGTGTTCTCACTCCCTCTGTGAACGAATTATCGAAGTGGATTTTGATAAGAGTGCCTTTATGGCTACACTTTGGCCATGATCATTCAAGAGAAATCCCACCCCAGTCCATGGTGAACTCATTGATATGTTTGATGTGAAACTTACATGAACACTGGGACAAGCAGCCATGCAGGGTGCGAGAAGCAATGACCAAATACCGAGATCCAATTGAAATATTCCTAAATTTACAAGTCCATGGTGCAAATGACGTGTTTTTGGGTACTAGGGGATCTAAATCGGTAAAAGTGCAGTCATTCTTCTCCGGAGCGCGGTTGTCTCCCTCCATGATAGACAATCGCGCCCAGGAGAAAAATGACGACTGATTTATCGATTTAGAACCCCTATTATTTACCTGCACAGACAAATAGCACGACTGGTCCCGCAACAACAGCAAATGGAAGCAGTCCCTGTAATAGAGTGGAATGTGATCAGTGGTTGCGAAACGATATTAGTCAGTCTTTGCCCGTGAGAGGCAGTGAGGCCAGGTTATGCAACAAGTACTATTCAGACTGAGTTCTCTATATATTTCGCTTGAAACCTATTCAAAATCACGACTGATGGTCACTGGAAACGACAAAATAGCACGCAAATTGGAAAGAACACTCTTCAGCCAGAAGGCGCGTGTACTCGGTATACTTGCAAAATACAACCTTCATACCTGGATAACGAGCATCTTCATGAATCTCTTCTGCATTGCCATCGTGTGTGAAGAGAGTTGAGTGAGCTTCGGATTGAGTTCTTTCCTCAAATCCATCAGTTTTCATTGTCCTTGAATGGCCTGTACTTGATTCTCCAATGAGTCCAAACTACTGTAGCGTATAGAGTGAAGAATGGAATTGCCAATCCTATTATGGTCAGGAGCAGAAGTGACCTCCATCGCTGAAAGAAGAATTCCGAATGACGAAATGTATATAGAGTAGAGTGGTGGGATTACTTGAAGGAACAGAGAGGAATGAAAACGTCGGGAACAAATGTGTATTTCGTCACGGGAAGTCATACATCCTTGGTTGCCTAACAATAGACGGTCCTTGCCCAACCGCTTCTCAGTAGTTCATTTTAGTCCAATATAATCGTTCCCCACTCTAATATAGAGCATTACCGATCGTTCATCTGGGACGAAACTTCCTCCATAAATCCACATCGTCGTGTTATTTTCTTCCACTAATTGTGCCGCTGCTATCGGTCTCAGGTCCACTCTCAACTCTTCATCGGGGATCATGCTGTTCATAGTTGCCTGAATGTCACTGTTAGCGGATGTTGTGATGTGTCATTCAGGGTGTCGCTATCAGTGGCTTTAGTGCAATTTCATTTGTCTAATCTCCCAGAAGCCGCTGTCTACCAAATGAGAGAGCTAACCGCGTCGCGGATATTAGACGAATGACAATTGTAATAAAGTCACTGCTAGGGACACCCTAGTATTTATAATTGTTACCGCGAATGGAAGCGTGATAATGGTCGTGAACGCATAAACAATGAAGAATCGACTGCGTAATGAAACCTTTGTTCTAAATGAACTCAACTCTCCATAATCCTTGATTTTATTTACCTGCATAGTGTCAAGTATTGAAAAATGAACATGGACCCAACAATAGTCCAGTCGAGACACGTGAGCAGCGACTGCAAACAAAGCATTTCATATTTATTCTGCAAATGGGATATTGGTGGCAAAGTGCACTGCTTATGCGTCTAGTAAACTAAGAGCTCATGTCACTACGAGCGATGGACAACAGCTTCGAGAGGGTTCGATGAATGAATAATGCACTTTACCACCGATTTGGAAACCACATTCTGAAACAAAAATGGTACCTCAATCATGAAGATTGTGTCGACGAGTAAGCGATTAGTAAACCATAAAACGGGTCCATTGAGCGAGACAACGAAGAGTCTGCCGTTCAGTGAATGAGACTGAATTTTAAAAAATACACATTGCAATGACCTAAAACCCACAATCATAGTGAGAAGATTGAAAACGCTGAACAAAAGTGCGTGAACGGAGCAGACTGTCAGACAAGTTCTGAATTCAAAAATTATATTTATTTAAATATTGAATACAAACCTGTACGCGATCCAGCTTCGGTTCAAGTTGTGCCTCCACAAAATGAGTAACAAGAGTGCATTTAGTGAGAAACCAACGGCGCCCTGTAATTGATTCCCAGTCATTATGACAAAGAAAGAATGCAACCTCAGCAGCGAGAAGGATCTGCAGCCATGTTCGCACGGGGTACATCGTAGTGAATGAATTGTCGTCCGAGTAGATCAACTTTTTGCCCCGCAACCACGTATACTTAACGCTCCATGGCTGTCTCGTTAACGCTGTTTTCATGCGGAGATAAAGCTGTTTCAAGACTATTATGCCACACGTGAGAGGCGGAAATGCAAAGGAAAAAGCCACGTGAACAGAGGGAATTGTACTCGCAAAATGCAACATTTTGTGGTAAACTTTTTCAGGTCGTGAATTCTTAGATATTAAATAAGGACAAGGTCCGACTGGCATATGCTGTATCACAAGAAAGATGAATATATATCTATTTTTACGATGTGGATATTTTCGACTTTCATCTCTGAATCGTTGTTCTTGAGAGCAGCGACGTGGGAGGTGCAAACATTCCCATGTTAATGAAAGACATCAAGTATATTCTAGTTCCATTCTCACGCATTTTCAATCCCCGGGGTCAAAGTGTCTATTAGATAAGACAACACAACGACGCAATGAAATCCTTGCACAAAACGATCTCGAATGAATAAAGTGGACAAGACTCGAATGCAAATTTCAGGGTTTTATGAGAAACTCAGAACCCCACGTTGCATCGACAGCAATCACATGGGAATTACTATCTCGGCCTCTTCAATTCCATTGAGATATGTGAGATTACAGGTAAATTGATTTGAGGTAACAGATTGAATTGGTCGTTGGAATTCTAAGAATGTACAATGATCAAAGAAAGGCGCTTTTTCTGCATGTGAAATACTTCCCGGTTGAGCTACAGATAAGAAAACACAAATTTTCACTGAACACTTCGTTCATCGAAAGAACAGCTTGTTGTTTTTATTTTATAATGTTGCATATTCAAGTGATATTTATCAATGGCATGCGAAATGGTTAATGACATCAATCTCGTGTTCTTCGAAAGGGGAAAATATGATTGATGAAGTAATGTAGAAAGTAGTTCAGATAGTTCGAGTGACAATCATTGTCATCATTGCCAGTTCATTACATGCCAGTCTGTCCCTCAATCTACAAGTGCAGAACGTATCGCCCGTCGACGCCTTGATCTCCTGAAATAAGAATTCTCACTACAATATGTTGATAACCACTACAGCTAACACAATAAGACTAACATCACGAACCGCGCCCGCGTTGAAAAGATAAATAGAATTGGATACATTTAGCTCGAAAGTGCTTGTACTCATCTATTTTTCCGCAATTGGAAAGAAAGGTAAGAAGGCAAACCTTGAGATCTTTCATAGCTGTAGTGGTTATCAACATATTGTAGTGAGAATTCTTATTTCAGGAAATCAAGGCGTCGACGGGCGATTCGTTCTGCACTTGTAGATTGAGGGACAGACTGGCATGTAATGAACTGGCAATGATGACAATGATTGTCACTCGAACTATCTGAACTACTTTCTACATTACTTCATCAATCATATTTTCCCCTTTCGAAGAACACGAGATTGATGTCATTAACCATTTCGTATGCCATTGATAAATATCACTTGAATATGCAACATTATAAAATAAAATAAAACAAGCTGTTCATTCGATGAACGAAGTGTTCAGTGAAAATTTGGTGTTTTATTGTCTGCAGATCAACCGGGAAGTATTTTGCATGGAGAGAAATGCACCTCTGATCATTGCACATTCTGAGAATTTCACGGTCGACGATATGCATCGATATTGTTTCTTTCGATCAAGTACACATATTTCGGTATAAAATATGGCAATATTTACACGGGTAGTTGTAAAACTGACCCTGGCAAAAATATACCCATGCCAAATACAAAAAAAGTACTCCAGGCTAAGTAGAAAAGGTGGAGTGTCTGCTCTGACAATGAGATTGAGGAAGTAATTACGTTTATCGAATCTGCTCTCGTAAATGCAATTTAGTGCAGCTTATGTAGGAGCAACTCTGTTGTTCCTCACAATGCACGAAAATGATTTTTGATTGGAAAATACCGGTTGCAAATGTGTTGCTGTAGACATGAAAGACAGCAGATGCCTGCGGAACAATCACTGTTCGTGGAAAACAGTCAATTCACTTGCCTCCTCATTTCACCAGTTGTTAGAAGGAAAAGTGTTGGAAGAGCCACACAAACGAATATGGAAGCGACGTTTGATGTGAATGAAATGAGAAAGTAGAAATCCGTATACAATCTTATGTAAGGAAGGGCAATTGCGGTTAGAATTGCCGCCTAAATATTTGATTATATCCTCTTGTGTTATCAATAAATGTTCACCGAGTGCAAGAGAACCACACAAATGGATTGTTTCAGCAAGTGAATCTCTGGAGAATTCGCTGGTCGATCTGTCATGCTCTGTCTTAAACAATCCACGTTTATTATGCAAGACTCTGCATTCATAGAGTTGACCTGTACATCCGAATAATCATTATGATAAGAATGTAGCAGACAAAGTTGAAAATGCAGAAAGAGTAGCCGATATTGGCAGCAATCTGGAATATCCAATCGTATCACTCCATTTGTGAATGCATACAATGCCAGCTGTTCTTCTTGAAGTGTCTTCCTTCCATTTAGCGGGACAATTGTCATAGTAAAAATAGAGTTTTTCACTGTAGTACTTGTTGCAACCAAGCAAGCAGAGGACGGTGGCAATGGACTAAATAGATACACGTTTTCTCAAATGCTGTATGGACTCTTACAAATGAAAAAGCGAACGCAATAGCGATAATGACAGCTAGGCAAGCTCTACTGCAAAACTTATAATATCATAATCGAAAAGCAGATTTGACAACCTTTCAAAAATCCAATTTATTCTTGGAGCAGCAAACACTAGAAGACGATTCAAGGCGATTATAGTAGAAATGAAAATGATTCCTGAAGAATGCACGCTTCTCTAGGTAATGTTTTTTGTGACCGAATTCCGTTGAAATTTCTATGAAAATATGAAGAAAAGCAATCCACTGTAGAGGAAAAGGGTCTCTCTAAAAATACAAGCATTTGTTTGCACAGTAAGATGTTGTTCCTTGAGCCAGTATTGCGGAAGAGTGAAGACCAGTTGGATGATAGTTTGGATGGTCGTGCAAGCAATAAGACATAGAACAATAAGATAGAAGGGCATCTAAATATTTTGGCGCAGTCGACAAAACAGTGACAATGATGTCAGTCCTTTTTAGATCCTTGATATCTATTAATAACAAGTATTGTACAGTCCAGTCCAATCCCCCAAGCGAACGAGGACACGTGGGACTGCCGGGGATCCCCTGACATCCCCCAGCCGCTTTTCTCGCTTTAATGTTCTGCTTTTCTAGTGTTGATTACTTCCGTTATTAAATTTCGCATCTTGCATACATCCAATGTGGCATGAAAAGCTCATTTTGGAGATATATTTTTAAGCACAATTTGGAATTTGTCGCGACCGCGTAATAGTTTTTGCTTTTTCTGTGGTTTACTATTATCTAACTTGCGGTAGCGGAAAATTAAAAAAAATTCAATGCTGAATAACTTTGAGAAATGAGCTTTTCTTGGTACATTGAATATATCAAAACATGGAACATCAATAACGAAAATAATCAACACTGGAAAACCAGAACAGATTATGCCGCTAAAGCTAGAAAAACGGTTGGATGATGTCAGTTGATCCCCGTTCGCTTGGGGGATCGGGCTTACTGCAAATTGAAAGGCATGGACGACTACGGCAACGAGTAATTATACCTGAAGTAGTACCCGTCGTGTCATGTAAAAGACAAAAAGTGTAAGTCCATTGACAACAGCTGCCAGAAATGCTATCATAGTGTACACTATCACTATTACAATGTAGCCGCTTCTGCAACAATATTATAAAAATTAGCAAAATTAGTGGATTATATTCACTTCTCTTGAAATGAAGGAAATTCCTCCCCTGATGGACCGACTATATTGAGCCAGCCCCAGTGTGGATCTTCTCCTTTCACTAAAACAAAATAGAAAAAAATCTCACGAAAATGAATCTAACTCACAATAATTTTCAACATCCTGACGCGTAGGACAACTAAATGATGTAGTGCAAGCTGCAAAAGCTGAAAATCGGTTCTTAACAGGGTATCGGTAATGTGAAAACTAACGTGTTGAATGACAAGCAACCCAACTACTGATCGAGCTTACGATTGACTTATGGCTACTACAAATTCGTATTGCAGCAGCTGAAAGTAAAACGTCATTAGCGCATGTGTTTTGGTTTGTACTTTTGATTTTTGTAATTTCCGCAATGATGTCATATGACGTTGTTTCCTCTCAATATTGTAGACAATTCCAAACATAACTATCATTAGTCTTTAATTTTTCGGAATGGTCGAAATGGGCCGTTGATGCTGTGCAAGATGGACTCAGAAATATAAAAAAGTGAAAACCCATTCACAAGAAGTGTCATATTGTTTAAATAGTTAACCATAATTCCAAATAACAAAATACAACTGTAGTCGACCAATTTTTCAGGAAATTGTTTTTCATAAAACGTGACAAGATACTCAGAAAAATTAAAATTAAGAACTGCATAAAAAATTCAGGCGAGAATACATAATACTTTCAATAGAAGAAATGAGATGGTTGCGAGCTCCATTCTCATTGATTGTAATCTGATTCCAGTCATCTCTTGTCCCTGCGAAAGACCTTTCTTCTACAAAATCTCATTCGATGGCAGGATCTACTAGAGCACCAATCGCCTGCTCATATGACGCTGGTCATATATGAACATGCTGCTGTTCGCAACACCAGCAAATTAATTAATTATTGTTATATTATAGTTGCTGGGTCCTTACATCGTGACGAAATGAATGGTTTCATAATTTTGTGATTTCTTCAATCTTTGCGTAATAAGCGAAAAAATTGTAAATGGCAGACGTGCCCACGTTCTGGCATTTACAATTGCGTTGCCTATTCCGACTAATCATTTGTAGTGCATCTCGCGTAAGTCAGCACGAACTACGCCTTCTACATAATTCACCGGTCATTCTCAAATTGACCTTAGCCATGAATCTGAAGCTCCTCCGTAAGTCTCTTTCAGTACAATTCATATTAAATTTACACATTTCCGCTCCACTCGATTTTTCAAAATCGTTTGAAGATGATCCTAAGGTTAATCCAAGTGATCCCATGGACCCAGGAGTGATGCAGAAGATCAAAAACACGTATGTTGACAAGAGAAGTGAGAATTATGTTATTAATCAAGGGATGGATTCCATATTTCTGTCATTGTCTTTTGTTGTGTGTCGTTGTGCGCTCTCGAATACAGTTCTTCAAGGTTTGATGGTTATTCTATCATATTCTTTAGTCTCATTCAGTCTCCATTCTACATCGTCGTCTTGATCCAATTGTTCTGTACACTCATCAAATCACTCCTCGCTGTTGTATTCGTCATGCCTCAGTACATTCGACCACCGGTCAATGTTCCTTCCACTTCTTATGAAACGATTTCGTATTCAGGACGAGAATCCATTGCCCGACGATTACTCGAGACGTTTGATATTTGGTGTCGATTACTGTGCAGATTGGGGTGAACAAACTATCCTAGCTCCAAGCATTGTCTACTCTTCAGCAATTGTACTGTTGTCGTTGATAATCTCCTCCAATCGCTTCTTCGTTTTCGCAGCCCCGAAGATCTGTTGGATCTTCAAAAGGCGTCCAATCATCATTATGGCCATTCTATGCGTCATTGTTTCCATGGTTCTCACTCTACTTTTCGATGTTCGAATGGCGTTTGGCTGGTGTCCCTGATGCTGGCTCTCTTCGGTTGTCGACGACTGTACAATGCCGATTCAGCTACTTTTTATGATTACTGCAACGAATGGTATGACCGGGACGATCGCCAAATGAACAAAAGCCTTGGAGAACTAACTTCAACGGTATTAGGCCAATCCGAATTCATTTAATGATTTTGAGCAAATAGATTATGCTAAACATCTTCTACAGTGTATGCGCCCTGAGTTTTGCACTTTGTCTGTCGACATCGGTTATGATTCGATTCATGAGGTTGCATACCTCTTAATTTCTCGCTAAACAACACTTTAGAAAACTTCCAAAGATGCTAGGAAAATCTGTCCACAGCCCCGAAATCCTCCTTGTGAAACAATCACTTTTCACAATCATCGTTTATTCAGTAAGATTCGATTATAAAATTGACTCGGATAGTTACAGATAATGGTCCTTCTATCCATCTGTAATTGATTATTACAGATAATTTTTCTTGGCCCAGGCACTGTTGCCATTTGTCACTGTTTCCCTTGAGCTGTACTTCTATATTGGGTATAGCTTCATTCTACTTTTGTCATAATGTAAAGGGTTCAGATTTACCGCCAACCTTCTATCCATTAGCATGGCCCTCGCTCTTCCAGTATTCTTCATCTTTTCAACCAGGCCTCTCAGAAAGTAAAATATCAGATTGTTAGGGCTTCTAAATATGCAGTAGAACGCATTTCAAATTCTTCCAATCCCTTGGAGCGGTTGTATCCACTTACTATAACCGCACTTTACTGCCGATTTAGAAACCCTAATGCGTATTAATGTTATATCAACACTAATTTTTCATTTCAGAGTGGTCCATTCTGCATTTGCCATCTCTGTCATGCATTTCGGTCAGGCGTCTCATTCCAGTCGAATAAACCGCAGAGTTTCTCCCATAATCTCCTCATAATCCCGTACATTTTGTCACATTGTAAGATGTATGATAAATTAAATTTAAATTAAATTCAATGAATCTTTCACATTACATAAACTTTCTTAATGGGAGCACACAGTCGCACAGGGAGAAGTCGTAAAGGGAGATTTATTTGCATGCACTTTTGGGTATCAGTCTCTCCAATTCCCTTACTCTCTCGTTGTCAGAGTAGACCGCTCGGACAACTAGGAAGTGGGGGAATTGGAGAGACTGATACCCAAAAGTGCATGCAAATAAACCTCTCTTTACGACTTCCTTAAACTGATAAATAAATTTACACGGTATGCATTTGCAAGAGTGCTACACATATAAAAGTGATGTCTATGTATTTGATCATAATATACGCAGGGAAGTTCACTAGCGACGTCAGATCACGACTTTTTTGAAATTTTGCGTGTTTCTTTGCAACGATAATTATGAAAAAGTATTTCATAATGAATCCCCTCATACTCCTTAAAGAAGCCATAAACCGAGTTCGTCCGTGATATTAGGTTGAGGAGAAACTCTTTGTGGATTTTTAAAAACACATTTTTATTTATTTAAAGAAGCTGCACAATTCCATTGTGAGTGGTTATGTATAGTAGGCAGGCATGCCATTCTGGCACATATTATGTCGGACTGCACGTTTCTTCTTTATAGAGTTATGACAAAAAGGAAGTTTTCGACCACTTCGCAGTTCCTCAACATCGGATTTCTCGATTTTTCCCGGACCTTCAAGCAAAGCATATATGCTTACTAGTGGAATATATTAACCGTGGGAACTGTCCTCATAACATGCTAGACGGGCTTTCTATTATGTCTTGTGACTAGGAAGTTCTGATGGATAAGGTAAAAACAGTCAATTGTCAATAAACACACCAAAAAGTACCTCATGACCAAATGAAGCTATTAATTACCGAGTGGTATTATGCATCCCAAAAGCACTGCTATAAATCGTATTGTCAGCTCCGATCTATTCACTCACAATGGACTGTTCAGGACTGGCCTTTTTTCCGAGGTTTTTGACCCTACTATGTACCGTTCGAGAGCCCTTGGCCAGTGAACAATAAAACTACCTTTAGCTAATCCAGTGGAATTTTTTATCAGAAGATATTGAAAAAATACCGAAATTTTGGTTAGTGTGACACATTTGAAAATTCCCCCCATTTTTATTAGGGGTTCTAAAATTTTGGTGAGTGTGACAAATTTGAAAATTCCCCCCATTTTTATTAATGGTTCAAAAAAAAAGGTAAATTTGTCGTCATTCTTCTCCGCCGCGCGGTTGTCTCATTCCTTCATAGACAACCGTGCAGCGGAGAAGAATGACGACAAATTTACCGTTTTTGAACCCCCGATTTTTATGCCTTAAAGTTCCCCTGCACAGAAGGGAAACATTCAAATTCGCGCCAAAAATCGAATGTTTACCTCAAACTTGGGTAATTAAACCGACGAGGGAGAGACGACAGCCGCCTCTTATCCCCATCGCGCATCAGCCGGGTCCCTGGTGGAACCCGGCTTGGGTGCGATGCGCGGTGGGGATACGAAGGAGGGGCGGAGGGGCGATCAATACTGCTCAAAGCTACAGTACCGCGTTCGAATCGCGCGCGCTTGCAAAGTGCAAGCACTTCATTTTGCACCTTTGATCGCTTGCCAGAGGCCAGGGAAAGACTTCCGGTCACTTTTTCTTTCGATAACATGATATTGGCGCCGCAGTAGCTCGGGAAATGAGATAAAAAAGGGGGTAATTTTTTCTGTGCAGGGGTACTTTAACCATAAAATCTAGTAACAATCCTGTGCAATGTACCAATGAAGTACTATCCACTGCTGGTATGTTCGACCATAGGTGAAACCTGATTCTTGCTGTAGAAAATCCCAATCATTGCATTTTGTCACCAAAATTTCGGTACTTTTTTCCATATCTTCTTATAAAAAATTCCACGGGATTAGCTAAAGGTAGTTTTATTGTTCACTCGTCAAGGGCTCTCGAACGATACATAGTAGGATCAGGAACCGCGAAGCCGGTCCTGACCAGTCCATTGTCAGAATTATTAATAATATGATCGCTTGCCTCGTAAACAGCACAATGTTATTGATTTACTGTTGAAAAGGCAATGAAAATCTCAACTGATAAATGGCATTCTGAGTATTGATTGATGATAGGAAAATACCATTTCACTCAAAGCATCGTTTGAGGGAACCAGAAAATATATGGTCAGTCGTCGATAATAATAAAAGGAAGTAAAAAAAGGAGCAGCAGTAGTCAAGCACCAAAGTTCTAATGGATATCTGGCGTAGAATCTTGAGGACAATCATTGGACATGGAGAAAGTTTAAAGCACACTCAGTCGGCAATCGTGTACTAAGGCAAATGAAATCATAAAGAAATAACTAGGAATGAATGAGGCACAGTAAAACACCAAGAATAGAATGGAACGTGGAAATGAGAGCGGTTTTGTACAAAGTTGTCCGAATGTTCAGCAGTAGTGCATTCCTCCAACGGAAGTGATGTTCTCATGGGCAGTCACGACTTTTCTCTCGATTTCCTGAAACGAAAAGATTACAATCTCTACAGTAACCTATTTTATCATCCCACACACCACAGAAACCGATCATACTCACAGTAGAGTTTATAAATCGGTAGTAAAGTGCATTTCACATCGTATGATTCACTCGGAGATGTTGTCTCTGCGTTCAATATGCAACAGCTCCTCGTAAATTAGACGAATGAAAAATGCACTTTTCTAACGATTTACTAACCCTAACCCAAACTAACCTGTCTGACAAGATCTTCACAGGATTCAGCATATTCCGGAGATTTTGCGTATTACGATTTTGCGTTCTGCTGTGCTAATAACGTTTGACCATGCATAAGTTGTCGAAGAATTGATGTCAACTAGGGCACGCAAACCACAATTCACCGAAAAGGGCGTTTTTAGAAACGCGCACTTTCAACGAAGAAACGCGCGTTTACAACGTTTGAATCATTCAAATAATTGATTTTGTCATAATAGAAATTGAAATCACCGGACTTGAAAAATATTTTTAGCAAATTTATAGCCAATTCTTTGAAACTTTTTGAGTTTCCTCCTTTTTCTGAAATGTTGAACCTTTATTATATTATGGTATTAAATTGGTCCCAACATCGGAATTTCCGACTTAACTTACGCTGTTTATCGATTTGGCAGGTTGCCAAAACCTTTGGCGTTCCCCAGGTTGAATTTTTTTCTTTATATTCGATTTCACAAGCGTGTTGCAAGAAACGAAAAATTCCAGCGAATTTGAAGGTGAAGCATTTGGCAACCTGGCAAATCGCTAAACAGCGTAAGTCGGAAATTTCGATGTTGGGACCAATTTATTACCATAATACTAAACAATGAAACATTAATAAGAAAAAGGGCCAAATTACATTTTGACCGTTTTAGAAAAGTGCGCGCTTTTTTGACAGGGTCACTTAAGATTACAGTAACCAAAAACGCCCTTGTGGCTTGCGTGTAGGGTGTCGCTCGTGGTGACTTTAGTGCATTCGCCGTGTCTCTACTCTCCGAGGAGCGGTCGTCTCTGCACTCTAT
>JACMIF010003444.1:0-14616 GCA_014805445.1 Diplogasteroides magnus
ACTAAGGTTTCTAAGGGATGACGTCAATTCGAGCGAGACTATTTGGGCCAGTCGATGCAAATAAACATTTGAGCGGGATGGAAATGAACCATTGACATGGGCTCTTGACACGGGCCACCGGACACTTGTTACCTCAGGGCATGAAAAAATCACATCGAATATATAAGTCGTTAGATAAATATATTTACTTAGTATGTAGGCGCTAGTCTGGCTGATGGAATACGAGCAGTTGCACTTTTATCCTCATTTCATTCTCTCAGGGGATTGGAGGTCTCCCTTCAATTTTCATATTCAAATGAATACGAAGCAGGGCCATGTCATTTTTAAAAGGTATTCCTTGGAATCCGAGCGGTTTCTTTCTTATTCCGCAGTAAACGAGCGTATGCCATGACATCTCGTGAGAATAAAAATGAAGAGAAATTTCTGAGAAAACGCTTTAACGACAAAAACAAGACAAATAACTATGATATTCGTATTCTACGCCAAAAGATGTCACAGGAAAAAAATTTTCAACCGTATTAGTTGCCAATAAGGTCACCAAATGCCATGACAAACGCTCGTATTCCATGGAATACGAAGGAAAACCGCTCGTATTCCATGGAATACGAAAAAATGGCCGACCGCTTCTCTCGTATTCCCATAGCATGGAATACGAATGAGGGCGCTCTCTTTCGTATTCCCTCTTGCGTGAGTATTCCATCAGCCATCACTAGTAGGCGCAATACCCTTCATTCGCTTGATTATCGCTTGCTCTTCATTTTACATTTGACTTGTTGTCACTGAAGAAAATAATGTTGCCAGGACTTTCTCTGAATTTGATTCAGGTCCAAATTCAAGCTACTCACTAAATAACGACAAGAAACAGCCAAATGATAAAGTGAAACAACCTCGATAGACGAGAGAGTGTGTGTCTTCGAGAGAGTGACAGACGATCAGAGAGATACTCCCCTATCCACTCCACTTCTCAATTCCATTCGTCGTCCAATGAGATGTCGTTCATCTCGTTCTCCTCCACCTGAAAAAGGCAAAGGTACTGTGACTGGGAGAAATCGATCGATACTACTGTATAACTATTTTAATGGCCGTTAATCGTAGAGTTGTAAGCTATATTACGCAACTATATAGTACCCCATAAAAGGATACTGTAGCAAGATACCGTGACCCAAATCCACTGTACCTCCAGCTCATTGGTCGTTTAATTTACGCCTATTGTGATGAGATTGCGTAGGTTGTCCGGCGTGGCAAGAATTAAGAAAAGTAACTTAGAATTCATTTTATTAGAGTTTTCAACTCATTTGTCGATATGGTATTCTCGAACACAACCACTGCAAACTATACATAATGCATGAAACACACAATCAAAAGGTTCTTCACTTTTTTTAAAAATTCCGATTCCCTATTGCATATTTTTCACGTACACCACATAAGGGATCATGTAAGTAAAAATCTGCTGATGTAAGAAGTGCTGATGAAAATAAATATAACAAACTGAGTGTGAAGTAGGGACACCCCATGACTAAATCCAAAATTGTTAAATATGAGAAGGATATTTGCGTCATAATCACGAAGTGGACAGATACGACATCAATGATTCCTGCATCATTCCCCGGCTCAATTGCCCATTTCGCCATTATGGCACAGATATCCAATTTTTCACCCATTAGATCAATCGTTTTGTTGTTCCACAGAATTTAAGAGGAATGTACGGAGCGATCTCAGAAAACTACAAACAGGACCTTCTCTTTGAATATAAACTGTCACTTATGTTTCACGTACGTGCATAGAGGTGTCAAAAATAATGGTGATAATGCCCATCGTCTAAAACCTAGTAGGTGCATAGAGGTGTCAAAAATAATGGTGATAATGCCCATCGTCTAAAACCTAGAAACACAACCGCTACGCGTGCACTGACGCGTCGCGGTCGTGGTTCTCCAATGTACCTTACCGCAGATACGAATCCTGTTGTGGGGTTGTAGTCGAGGGTGACACTCTTCCCCAGATTATCTGCGGCCTCCGCGACATGGACATCACATAGTGAGTACAACATATGACGGATACGGGGAAGATGGATTTGTTCAACATCAGAAAAATGGTCTTCACGACTGTCCGGTATGATTGTGCGACTTACCATAGCCAGGAAAATCCGTGCGGGAGTCATTCCTGTTCAGAAAGACATCCATGCATTACCCGATGCGCCGTGTGGGTTCTGCGTGTTCAACAATGTTACCATCTCCGCGAATCACGGCTTGGTCAAAATAAATGATCTATATACTTGTGGAAAATAAGTTTCATTGAGAGCATATTAGTCAAACTAAATCATTACAAATGTTCAGCGGTTCGAATGCCAATTTTAGAAAGTTACAGTAATGAATGTCTAGACCGATTTACGTAAATATACGAAGCAAATCTGACAATGAAACAATAGTCTCTTCAGCTGGCGTCCATGGATTCCCCAATTCTTCATCGTCAATAAAAGCCGTTAAATAGCACGTGAGATACCTAAAAAAAATTCATTTTCTTGTCATGGGACCATTATTCGGTAACAGATCCACCAATTCTATACTCAAGCGCTTATTTCGCGTGAAAGATAATAGCACTTTTGAGCAATAATGATGAAATGGGACTAAACTTCATAATCACAAGGCTCAAGTGTGTATTGTCATTTCCCATGAGTCATTGCTAGACCGCTTGTGTTTTTGATCTTCTGATGATGCTTTCCGATTGTTCTCTTTGTTTGTTTGAACTCGGAAGAGACTCGGAACTGCATAATTCCCTTATGTGCTTTATGTGAAACATATGTGATAGTGACTCAGGTTGGGAAAACAAAAGGATGAGCCTTTTTATTGTGTGTTTCACACATACAGATTACTGTATCCCGGGAAATTCGTGTATGAGCCATTTCTGTTCAGAAAGTCAGACATGCATTCTCCGATGCGCCGTGTGACTTCAGCGTCTTCAACAGCGTTGTCACATCCGCCAAGCATGTGAGATACCCATTACATGTTTGGTTGTGAGCAATAGGTTTCATTAAAAGCATATAGCACGCAAAATTCATTGCCAATGTTCACAAGTAGGGAATATCCGCAAAAGTTACAGTAACTAATGTTTAAATAGTCCTGCATTTACGTGGTCAGCGGCCTGCCTATGACTCTGTACTAGTGTGGGGTAGGGAGTACGTTATTGACAGCCATTCATTAATATTCCTCTAAGATCACGCAGAGCGGTAGTCTCTCACTTCGCAGAGACGACCGCTCTGAGTTAACTTAGACGACTAGAAATGAACGGCTGTCAATAACGTACTCCCTACCCAGACACTACTCTGTACAAAGAGAGCTCCCATACCCAGGATCTTCTTGGCAATCTTTAATAGAATATTGAACTCTCAACATCATTGTCCCCTTTTTTCGTCGTGAACGCCGTTAATCGTAAATTTGCGTACGTTTTATTCACGAGTCATCATGATTGAACAGATCCGCCACTCTGATATCAATCGCATGTTTCACAAATACTTGTGAATACTAGGTTTCATTGAGATCATATTATTCAAATTTCTCATTCTCATGGTTATCGTCGAAGACATCAACTGAATATAAATTAACTATTTAGTAGGACATTAGCTGAGTCTAAAAATCTACCGCACCCAAGATCGTCGTGGTGAGAGTCCGTGTCCTTCAGGCCAGGAAACATTCATTTTCTTTAGCCCATTGCCGAGTGGTTCTCTACAATAAGCGAGAGACAACCGCTCGACAATGAGTTAGAGAAAAGGAATGTACTTCGAGAGCTGGTTCACGGTCTCTAATTTTTACCAATTCGTAAATATGAGAGAATATTTATTGCAGCGGGCTCAGTTGTGTTTCACGGTCACTACACATGTCCCGGAAAATTCTTAGCATCAATCCGCTATCACTGGCTACTCTATAATATAAGAACTAATGTATGGTAGATACAGTACCCTGGTTGCGTAATGTACCTATGTAAAGGACACTGTAGTGAGCTGCCATATTCCAAAATCACCGTACCTCCATTTCTTTGCTTCACTTCCATTTTGATGATATTGCGAAGATAGTCGAGGGTTCACAGAATCTGCGAATTTTATGACCTAACTCAACGTTCATTTATGGTTTTGTTGTCGAAGACTGAATACCTGCCTGAATATAGTCATTTCATTGTCGGACACGACTATTATAAACTATATCACATTGATGAAACACAAATGAGAAGGTTCATGTGCACTCATCTCCGAGCATCTTTCACATGTGTTTCACATCCCTCTCAAAAGGGCACTGGGAACATTCAAAATTCGTAAAAGTCGACGAAGCACACTATTTGAAGGCATGTAACACGATCACGACGCGTATCTTTACGCGTCGCGGTTGGGATTCTCTATAGCAAAGACCTTACTGCAGATACGAATCCCGTTGTGGGGTTGTAGTCGAGGGTGACACTCTTCCTCAGATGATATGCGGCCTCCACGACATGGACATCACACAGTGAGTACCACATCTGACGGACACGGGGAAGATGGATTTGTTCAGAATTTCAGTCTTCACGATTGTCCGGCAGAGAATTACAGTATCCCGGAAATTCCGCGTGAGAGTCATTCCTGCTCAGAAAGCCAGAAATATATTCCCCGATGCGCCTTTTGGCTAGGGCTGGGCAGAGGGTTTCTTGAGAACTAACTAGGAAAGTTGTTTTTCGGTGTTTCAGACTAATTCAGTGCTCCGAAAAAAATGAAGTGAAAATTGACCTATCATTCTTCTGCGCTGAGATATGCTGAAAAACAAAAAATAGTCAGTTAGCGATAGAATTTTGTTTTTGTCGAAAAACGCATTTCTGCGGCAAATTTGGAACATCTAGCAGTTGACTTTCTCTGAGCGCCAACCCTAAGAATCTACTCAAGAATAGTACTGAGCTTTTCGCGACCTCAAATTACCTTTTCACTAAGAAAATGCTAACCATGTGGGGTACTGTAATTGCGCATCCCTACCTTTGGCCTCTCGTTTTCAACAAAGCTTCGCGTGATTTCTACCGGCGAAGGTGAAAAAGTCGTTGCACGGAAATTCGGCCGTGATCACGGATTCACTTTGAGAGAGAATGGAATACGGAGAGGATACAGACGGCCAGTTGATCGAACGTATTCTGTTCTCAAAATGCATGTATGATCACGGCAGACTTTTCTTAATCAAAACTTTTTTTTCAGTTTTTGAAACCCTGCAAGGGAGATGAAAAGCAGTCCCATAATCCTTCCTTTCAGTTTTCTGCTGTTCATTATGTTTGTCTATGAGAGGCGCCCTCTATCGACAGGGAAGGAGCATCAAGGCAACGCGACCGATGAGGGAGGTTGGTGAAGGCGATAGTACAGTGAACTAGGGTGAGATTCACTTAACTGAAGGGAAAGTTAGAGGTCACGATCGATGAGGGTGGTTAGGTATTATAGTACAGTGAATTGGGAAAGCCTGAACTTCAACCAGGAAATGATGAATAGGATCAGTTGCATGACCAGAGAGGCCCACATCAGGACTTCCTCCGCTTCGGTCGTTCTCCTCTGGAGCAGTACTGGTGGAGGACATACATTCCACCATCTGGTCAATTCCATCCAACTACAAATCCTGTTTCTTCTGAGACACTCGAAAATTCACTGGAATCTTCTCTCTCGTGAACCATCAATCGCAATTTACTCCATTTAACGATTTTTCAATCTCACCGATCGGTAGTAGTTGCAATCGCAAGTTCGAAGGTAGCATAGATTTTTGAAACCCAAATATTGAGTACGAACGAAAAACTCTCAATTTCGTCCTAAGCACCCTCTCATTTGCATGCTACAATATTTCGTCGCTTCTCTGACCATAAATAGAGAATTAATAGAGTTTGACTTTCCACTAAGTGTACAAGAATAAACAAAGAATGAAAAATCATACCGCAACTGTAGGAGAAGGAATATCCATTGCATCGGCACCTGATAGAGTCGGTGCAAAAAGCGTTGAGAGTGCAATTGCAGGAAGACATTCTATAACATTATAGATGTTCGTTAAAGACAGATAAGCAAAACAAACGAAAATAACGATTTTACCCAAATTTATCGACGTTCAACAAATTTACCGCTCTCCGAATTTTTCCAGAAACCCTTTACCGCACTACATCATCAATGAGAGAATGCGACGCAGTGTGTAGAAAACATATGGAGAAGTGACTTCATCTGTCGGAAGTGGTGCAAAATGATGAAAACATCTGCATAATTAGCGAAAGCGAATTCGATTCCCCAACTCGTGTATGTACATGTTATGCATTACGTTATTGAACAAATAAAAGATGTCTTGCCATTATCTAACTCATCTGTCGAGAATTATGAAGATGTACCTTATAAAAAGCTTTTAAGACCATATTAAAAGCAATCTGATTTAGAACTGAACTGAAATTGATTGGATCATAATGAATCCATAGCTGCCTTTCTGAATAAGAATGACTCCCACAGGGATTTACCGGGTTACTTTATGTCTCAGTTGGACAGTCGTGAAGGCTGAAGTTCTGAACAAATCCATCTTCCCCGTGTCCGTCAGATGTGGTACTCACTGTGTGATGTCCATGTCGTGGAGGCCGCATATCATCTGAGGAAGAGTGCCACCCTCGACTACAACCCCACAACGGGATTCGTATCTGCGGTAAGGTCTTTGCTCTGGAGTACACCGACCGCGACGCGTCAGGGCACGCGTCGTGGTCATTTTCATTTGTCTTTTTTTTAAATAAGATCGAGAAATATGATCAACTTTATATCTTCACAATTAACTTATGTGCTGTATGTGAAACATATGCGATAGGGATGCGGAGTAAAAAAATTTAAGAGGAATAACCTTTTGATTTATGTAATGATCGAGAAACATAACTGCGTCAGCTCCATTCCCGATATTTGAAGGTGCAGAGACGCCCCTTCTGCCACCGCAGGTCATTCCATCTGATGAGCTACCGTAACCTGATCATCGTTGCAGGAGTCCCTATCCAATGAAATGACCGAGACGCTCATTGGACAAAGCAGGAAATCGGCCGATAATTTTCCGTGTCTGTCGGCCATCAAATATCTCGTGGACAAGGCATCTCGGAAAACGGGAAAGGACAAAGAATAAAAGGTCAGGATACATTTTATGGCATACTTATTATTAGAAATAGAGTGATGAGGGTTCTCTGACACTGTGACGTCAAGAGTTATAAACAAAAAAATTTAATTTTAAAATTCACGAAGAATTTTTGCTTCATCAGTCCAAAAGAAGACCATTTGTACTTTTCAGGAAGCATACATCAGAGGTGGCTAGAGGCAACTCGTAAAATATTTAGGTGAAATTTCGCCACGTTGAGTTATGTTTTAGGAAGGTACAATAGGTCGTGAGCACCAAATTTTACTAATATTTCCCAGGCACCCACCGAATTGAAAAATAATTTGTACCTAAATCATCAAACTCGCAATTCTTTGCAAGTATTGATTGATGACGTCACAAGGGTCCAAGATACACTCGCGCGCATAATGTGCTGTAAGAATTGAGGGCAAGCGTCACCCGCCCTAGTCATGGCCCCCAGCAACGACATGTTGAAGTATAAGAGTCAAAAAAGTCGGCGAGATAATGGAGAAATGCGAGTGGTCATTGTATTCTAAAATCGATAAAAGGGATCATATCTCTTTCGTCAAAGATCAACTGGCTGTTGTTTGTACAATTTAGGGACAAAAGCTCCGCCGAGATTGGATGAGTGTGAAGAGCACTTTTTACCTATTTAGAACCCGTTACTCATACATTTTATGATAAAGCGCTTATTTGGCATGAAAGGCAAGAGCGCCAAGGACATTGAGCAGTTGTGAAGAAATGGACAGATGCGCCATAATCAAACTGGTCAAGTGCCTATTTGGCCACTATGGCGCAAATGTCCATTGTCATTCACCTCATTTCACTAATGTTGCTTTTCATGTTGGCAATGACCCGCACTCGCGTCTGCCAACATTTCGCATATTCGTAAATATGATAGATTTAAGCAGGAGCAGTTATCTTTCTCGGCGATTACGTAAGTCCGGAAATGTGTTTTCTTGGTATCAATGCTTTTTTAGAGTCAGTAATAAGAAGTGATAAAAGAAATCGGTAGTGTTCTAAAACATGAAAATAATCTTCGAAGACAACGTTATCTTCTCCCTATCCGAAGACTCTGAAGGAACCATCCTATTGTGTCGCTGATCGTGATTATATTGACAGACGCCATTTCGAACCGTCTAATTCCACACCTAGCGGTCGTCACTCACTTCGCAGAGACAACCGCTCGGAGTGGAATCAGACGGCTCGAAATGGCGGCTGTCAATATAGTCACCATCAGCGACACCCTACACCATCCACATTTAGACAATGCATAACATCTTGCAGTCTTTCCTTTGGTTTTTGGCCTTGCGGCCGTCCAAAAATTATTTCAACACTAAGCACAAATTGGATAAATTGAATCAAGTTCTCCCTCATCATTAGTAAACTCTTAGAAACATATACTAAAAAAAGACAACATTAGATTCTTTTGCGACTTCATCAGCCGATAATTGAAACATATTTCACTAGTGACTCCTAAAACTTTGGGTTGCCACGGAAAAGAGATTGATTTGGGAGAGAAAAGCCGAGAAAGGTGAGAAGTTCACAAAGCATTAGAGATTTCGTCGCAGTCGTAAACAAATGTACATGAAGAGTGAAAACAAAAATGCCATGAACATCTCACAGCATAAATGTCTCCTTTCACCTTTATGACGCAAATGTCCACAGTGATCTCGTCTTTCGCAGATCCAAAAACCATTGTTACTGTAAGACTACTCTAGCTGGCTACTTCTTCCCATGTCGGTCCGTCACGACGCCGCCAAAGTCGCCGCCACACTCCAAGGAGCAGAGACGCTGATTTTGCCACCGCAGGTCATCCCAGCTGATCAACTACCGTAACCTGAACATCGTTGCAGGAGTCCCTATCCACGGAACTGGCCGAGACGCTGATGCGACAAATCAGAAAATCGGCCGATAAATATCCGAGTCTGTCAGCCATCAAATATCTCATGGATAAGGCATCTCGGAAGCCAAGAAAGGAAAATGAATACAAGGTGGGAATATGTTTCACGGCGAACATATTAGTAATTGAGTGATGATAGTTTCGATATGACATTGGCAGTGAAAAATAGCTAATATTCACACATGTTTCATCAGCCCTTTTTTGGCACAAATCCACATTGTTTTCAATCGTGCGGCATAGCCAATTTTGAAAGATTTTACGATAAATTACTTATATCTAGCTGATTTAGTGTCGCAGGGCAAAAGTGCGATCAATTATTGATTGATGACGTCATAATGAACCAAAAACACAGTCTCGCGCATAATGTACAGTACTGATTCAGGGTAAACGTCAACCGCCCTCATCATTGCCCACCAGAGACATCTATAAGCCACGACCTGTTGAAGTAGAAAAGACATTTGAAGAGGAAGTCAATCAGATAATGGAGAAATACGAGAATGAGAGAGTATTCAGGGTGGGTGTTACTGATTTGAAGTGCAATCGCTTCATCACTAGGGTAGACAGGACGATTCACATGCGATACGCGAACGATTCATTTTGTATGTCTTGCATAATGAGAGCGGTGCTATCTGCTCAGGAGATAAAACTGGGCAGATGAGAACAAGCAAGCAAGCACAGACAAGCAGAATGAATCGTTCTGCTTACCCTATTCATGACAATTATGGCGTAATTGACTACATATCACATCCGCTTCCCTCAAAATTTCTATTTACGTATGAGACATTTCTTTCTGCAGCAGGCGCAGTTGTGTTTCATGACCATTTTATCAATCCTGGAAATTCATTTGCTTTAATATTCCTTTCATAGATTCCCCTTTCACTAAAGAATACAATCAAAGAAAACGGTCGCTTACAGTACTTCTCTTTTCCAGAACATCAAAATAACCTTCGACGACAACGTCATCTTCTCCCTGTCCGAGGATTCTGAAGGCACCATCCTCATTTCGACAACGCATAATCTCGTCACGCTCGTCCATGATACGGTAAATACCATAGTTTTGAAAAAGTCATGCGAAACGGAATGAAAACGTCTATGAACTTTTCGGGTAGGAAATTCTTCAAATTGCCGAGTTCGAGAAAAATACGTCTTTTTATCAGAGTCTACATTGAATGGAATTAAAACGCTATCCTTGTTAACCTTGATAAATAAATATCCCAAAATCGCCCTTTACCTTAAAGTTGATTCTGGATAAAATATCGGTGATTTGAAAACTTTTTTTCCAGATCATCACCTATTTCAACCCTGTCGAAACGGGCAACACTTGTTCTGGCCAAAATGACGCCGATAAACAGGAGCTTGATGTAATGTTCGAGGAGATTTTCAAGAACATGGACCACCCAACATTCAAGAACATTCCTCTAGTACAGTTACTGTTTAGGAACCATTGACATTTATATTGTTAGTTGACTTTGTTTTACTTTCTGGGAAATTCAAGGCGCAGTACATAATGTGTTTCAAGTAATATATTTAGTCACAGGCGATATCACTCCATAATCTCTGGAGCGGTTATATCTTACATAGATCGATTAACAAAAAATGAAACATATCTGCATTTCCAACTTCATGACAGTAGCCACGAATTGGTAAAATCGGGAAAAATAAAGTAAATTCTATTTGAAATTCAAGATCGAGAGACATTTTCATGTACTCAACAAAACAATCAGTTTCCAATTTGATCATGCGCTTGTAATTAAAGCTACAGAACTCATACGTATCATATAAAAAGACACGGAAGTAAGCTACCGTACCCCAAATGTACCGTACCACCATCATATTGTCGTCTGCTTCAAGTCTATCTTAGTGAGATTGCGCAGATATTATTGGGTACGCGAGCCAGGGAAGATGGTCCGACGACTCCCCAATCCGATTTGCGTCGGATAACAGGCATAAACATATTTCACGCACTATTATATGCAGTGTGTGAAACATATTTTATTTCGGAATCACGAAATTTGCTCACAGACACTTCTGCACAAAACATTTTTGCACAAAACACTTCCGCGCAGGCCATTCCCGCGCAACTCATTACTCCTTCCGTTTTCATTTTCATGAAATACCACCAACATGAAAGTTAATTATCTCGACGAAACAAACAACTTTGTTGTTTATGGCAAAACGTGAAAATGAAGACTAAACGAGTTATTCCAAAACGGCATTTGAAGCTTCCGGAACACTTTAATCCAATAATAGTCGAGGGTTGCCTAAAGAAGGATAATTTGCGATCAAACAGATAGCTCACAATAAGTATTCATTTTTAACACCGTTCCTTCCATGGGATGCATTATCAGACATGGCTACTGCAAATTATAAGTAACGCGTGAAACTTACAATCAACAGATTCTTTGATTCTTTTACACCCTTCATCTGCGGCCTCCGCGACATGGACATCACACAGTGAGTGCCACATCTGACGGACACGGGGAAGAAGAATTTGTTCAGAACTTCATCCTCCACGGCTGTCCAGTCTGAGACTTACAGTATCCCAGGAATTCCGTGTGGGAGTAATTCCTGTTCAGAAAGTCAGCCATGCATTGCTCCCTGTGGATTCTGCGTCTTCAATACTGTTGTCATCGCCTCCAAGCAAGTGAGTGGTCCAATAACTATTTTACTTCTGGGTAATAAGTTTCATTGAGAGGATATCAGTCAAAGTAAATCATTGCTAATGTTCAGCGGTTCGACTGCCATTTTTAGAAAGTTGCAGTGACGAATACGCCAGTCTACTCAGCTGGCATAATCCGAAACCTATTCATAGCATCTGGTCATTTGCTCGTCACATATCTCGTGGACAGGGCATCTCCGAATAAGGAGAATGAATACATGGTCGGTATATGTTTCATGGCGTACATATTGGAAAGTGAATGGAAGTAGAGAAAGGAATGAGTAAACACACTCGATATGTTTCAGCGCCTCAATATAACCACAAATATACTTTGTTTTCAATATTTCGGAATCACGAATTTAAAAAATTATATAAAAATATTCATTCCACTCTGAGTCTTTCGTCGCGGGCGGTCGCCACCCTCTTCTTCCACCCTCTTCTTCCACCCTCTTCATCTCGGAATGGATTCCTCATGTAGAAGGAACTAGCCAACCAGGAGGACTACGGCCACATAAGGAACGTCTCGATCAAGGAATCAAAAGTCGGCCAATATTCTTGGGAGGACTCGCTACAGAGACGAAATGCGATGCATAATTTATAACTAATCGAAAATTGATCCCAAGAGCTTATGCTCTGACGGGGATAAATTATTGTATTGTATTGTAAATCCTACAAATATTGATTGATGACGTCATAATGGCCCAACATGCAGTCACTCGTAGGTAGAGTGGCTGTGTCGATTTAATTCGACTATGACGAACCACTGAGGAACGGTTGTGCAACGAACCGCTTAGGCAACGAACGAGCGAGGAAAGATTTCGTTGCCTAACGGTTCGTTTCGGGAAGTGCAGGGACATCTACCAGCCACGACCTGTTGAAAGAAGGCAAGAGCGTCAGGGATCTTTGAGTAGTAATGATGAAATGGACATATGCTTCATAATCACACAGCTCAGTGTCTATTTCGCAACTATGGCGCAAAAGTCCATTATTATTCACAACTAATTTCACTAATATTGCTTCGACATAAACCAGCGCCTGTCAATATTTTCACCTGGTCGTAAATTTGAGAGATTGCAGCAGGCGCAGTTATGTTTCTCGGCGATTACATAAGTCCAGAAATGTTCTTGGTATCAATGAACCTATCGAGTTTATGCTATAACAATTAATAAAAGAAATCGGTAGCGTCGAGTATTTCTCCTTTTTCGAACATCAGAGCGTCCTTCGACGACAACGTCATCTTTTCTCGGTCAGAGGACTAAAACAATGAGGTTAGAAATATGCGTTTCGAGGTCCCTACTAACAATAAGTAACACCCACCCTGAATACTCTCTCATTCTCGTATTTCTCCATTATCTCATTGACTTCCTCTTCAAATACCTCAAAATAAGAGAGAAGTACTCTACTGTACCGATTTATTTTGTTGATTTTTGTCACAGTCGATGGTCCAAAATTGATGCCAAAACGATTCCTGAACTTATGTAATGGTCGAGAAACATAACTTAGCCTGCTGCAATCTCAATGAGTTAATGGAGAAATACGAGAATGAGAGAGTATTCAGGGTGGGTGTTACTTATTGTTAGTAGGGACCTCGAAACGCATATTTCTAACCTCCTTGTTTTAGTCCTAGCGGTCGTCTTTCAACCTCATAGACAACTTGGACGAGAATATGGAAGTCAGAAATATGCGTTTCGAGGTCTCTAATTGTTAGAGTGGGGATCATGAGCAATTCTAACCCCCTTTCTTCTTCTCCGAGCGGTTGGCTATGAACTTGAGAGACGACGGCTCGGAGATGAATGGGGGAGGTTAGAATTGCTCCTGAACCCCCCTTCAGTTTTACTGATTTGATGTTCAAGTGCTTGTCACTATTATGACGTAATTGTCCACGTATCACTTCCGATTCCTTCGATATTTGTACATAGCCGCATGCGACTTTTCTTTCTGCATCACGCGCAGTTGTGTTTCATGTCAAATACACAAGTCCGGGAAAATTCGCGGCATCAATAGGTACTTGGCTATCATGTGTACGTACAAAAAATATTGAAATAAAACGGTCGTTTCAGAACATCAAAATAAACTTCGACGACAACGTCATCTTCTCCATATCCGAGGATTCTGAAGGCACCATCCTCATTTCGACAGCGCATAATCTGGTCACGCTCGTCCATGATACGGTAATTACCATAGTAGTAAACGATCATACGGAGCGGAATAAAGAGGTGCTAGGTCTAGGAACTTTCCGGGTTGTGGATTGTCCAAATAACCTTGAAAGGGTAATTAGAGTCTATTTTTTCAGATCATCACCTATTTCAACCCGGTCGAAACGGGCAACACTTGTTCTGGCCAAAATGACGCCGATAAACAGGAGCTTGATGTCATGTTCGAGGAGATTTTCAAGAACAAGGACCACCCAACATTCAAGAACATTCCTCTAGTACAGTTACTGTTTAGGAACCATTGACATTTCGGTTGTTATTAGTTGACTTTGTAGTTAATTTCTGGGAAATTCAAGGTGCACCACATAATGTGTTTCAACTTCTTTATTTAGTCACAGGTGAAATTCATTCCACAATTTCAGAATCTTTCCCAATTTATTATAGATCGAATAGCAAAAGGATTTTTATTTATTCACAACTTCATGATAATAGTCAAGGAATTTCTAGAGAATTCAAGTTGCAGTACATATTGTGCTTCAAATGCTCTATTTAGGCTTAGATGAAATTCATTCCACAATTCTAGTGTAGCAATCTTTCGAATAAATATGGATTGAATAGAAAAAGCATGAAACATATTTTAATTCGAAAATCATGACAATTGCCACGGATTGGCGAACTTGAGAAAGAATAAAACAACTTCTACTTGAAATTTGAAATCAACAACATCTTCATGTACTATTACGTGTCTTAGAGAGGGAGGCAAAAGATGAGATAGAAAATTATCAGAAACCGACT
>JACMIF010003445.1:0-14612 GCA_014805445.1 Diplogasteroides magnus
TAACTAATCATTGTCCAAGTGGTTGTGCTCTCGGACCATCTTGACTATGCTCTCAATTCCAAATTTTCTCAAAGTTAGAGATAACGAACATGCTAAACCGGCCAGTGCAGTATATTTGTGGTGCACTCTGGAATATAATATGCAGTGATCATTGTTATTCAAGCACTGAGAAAAATTGCAGAACAAAACATAATTCAGTCGGGTAATTATGGCGCACCCTGTACATTAGAAACTATCTATTAAAATTTCCATGTGCTACATTTTCTAAAACTGCGTATTCTACCCCTTGTCAAGGCCAACCAATCAATAATTGCGTGAAATTTTAAAAAAATACGGCAAATAATTAATCGATATCAGACATGGACCCTTGTTGGCAACTGCAGTGCACGAACGGCGGCACTTGCATGAAAACCGAGGACAAGGCCGTTGCATACTGCAAATGCACAGAGGGATACGCCGGGAAGACCTGCGCCGGTACGGTAGCTAATCAATCGATAAATCGTTCCTTTGCAAGATCTAGCAGGAATAGAGGAAGTCAACCAATAACGAAATTTAGGCAATTTACGGTGGCTAATTAATCGATATTTTCAATTCTGCCTTATATTATCAAATTCAGACAAGGACCAGTGCTACTTCATGCCATGCAAGAATGGGGGACTTTGCAAGAATGTAAGTATTTTCATATTTAAAATGATCGTATGTTTGGTTAAGCTAATAAATATATAAATGTTGCCAGTCATCCCCTAATTTAGGCCGACGGCGGGAAATTCGAGTGCAACTGCACATCTGCATATGGCGGAGACACTTGCGAAAGTTGGTGTGAACATTCGGATTAAATCCCGAAAGGCCTGGACATGCGCGCGATAATAGTCAAATTAGCAAACGCATTATCATTTTGCTGCTCTTGTGTGCATTTCTTCATCATAGCGCAAGTGCACCAGGGCCATGTGCATGGAGCTCATTTTTCGAAAAAAAACTTCCACTACCATTGTGACGTCATTTTCCCAATTGCTGTACGCTAGTTGATCCATTTGCCTATTTCATGTGGCACATTTCAGTACATCTCGCATGCACCAGCAATCCCTGCAAGAGAGGAGAGTGTCTGGACATCGTGCAGGGAACGAGTTCATGGTATGTATACTCATTTTACAGCAGGCCTATTTGTTTTGCTGTTGAAACGTATCACGACTGATGGTCAGAGAAACGAGGAAATATAACACGAAGTGAAGAGTGTATAGAGAACACACACGGAATAACGGCAATGGCGTTGAAACTGAGAAATGGATAGATGATCCATTACTTGCACCATTTGACGAAGAATATCCACGGCTTTTTTGCCTTTAACCCTAGCCAATGTTGTTTACTGCAGAAAACCTTATTGTATATTCTCTATTGTGGAACGACTACGGAAACAAAAATCCGGAATATTAAATAATGGAAATACTTGACTTTTTGTTCTAGGTACGAATGCACTTGTCCTCAGGGCTGGAAGGGTTCGGAATGCGACGAAGGTCTGTTTTCTTCTTGCACTTTGCTTACTGTAATTGTTAATGAAAGGAGTGTTATCGATTGAGACTTGGCACAATGCCAATATCGTCTCCCCTCTACTTCCTCCCAATGTTTCCCTTAACATTTTGGTCTCATCTGAAATTGCAAGAACGTCTCTCAATCCCTAAATGCAGTGCTTACAATTATTGTACTTTCAGATATCGACGAGTGCACTGAGGGCCCTTATCCGTGCTACAACCAGGGCACCTGCTTCAATCTCAACGGCAGTTTCTACTGTGACTGCCCGCTTGGAGCTTACGGAGTGGACTGCTCCGAGAGTGCGCTAAACATATTTATTAAATCACTATCAACTTAAAATAATGAAAATATACTATCACTGAATTGTAAATTGTAGCAAAAATAGCCCTTTAGACCCGAACGACTGCCTCGGCAACAACATCACAATCAATGGGAAAACGTACGACAATGAGTGCCTTGCTAATGTAAGCTCTTTCAACGAGCATTCTCACTAGTGTGGGGGTAGGGAGTACGTTATTGACAGCCGTTAATTTCTAGTTCTTCTAAGTTCACTCGGAGTGGTCGTCTGTACAAAGTTAGGGTTTCTGCATGGGTAAAAGGCCAATTCGCCTAACCCCGCAGACAGCTCGCCCGTCGAACGTAGATATAACCGCTCAGAGGAGATCAGGCGAATTATAAATACATTTTATCGAACCAGGAATATTCACATCATCCCCAATGGTTTCGCTATGAACGATTACACTAACCTTCACTCCTTCAGGATCCGAACTCCAAATGCATTGATGGCTTCGACAACTATACGTGCGATTGCTCAGACCAGTGGACAGGCTATTACTGCAATATAGGTAGGAATCGCCTTTCAAATGCAGATGTATCATAGTTATTACGCGGCTGAGGGTGAGCGGCAGATTTGTCTGGAAAGAAATACAAATTCCGTCTGTTCAATAGCGGATGTTGTTCTTTGTGTAGGCGTTTTGTGCCCACCTGCATTATTTCGTACTCACGTGACACTTTAACGCAAGTTGAACCAAGCAACCACGTGGTGTATAAATGTTTTATATGGCAAACTGATGCTCACGGACTAAGACTTCAAACAGCGGGACATTCTCGAGGACATGGCAGAAATTTAAGGGAAAACATTTTAATGGATAAATTAACTTTTAAGATGTCGACGAATGCGCCGAAGCAGTGAAAGCGAATAAGAACTTGTGCAACAAGGGCAAATGTCGCAATCTTCCAGGTATTAACATGTTTTCTGTTTGTTACCAGGGATTCGAAAAACGGTTAATTCGTTGTCATTCTTCTCCGCTGCGCGGTTGTCTGTGAGGGAAAGATACAACCGCGCAGCGGAGAAGAACCACGACAAATTTACCGTTTTTGAACCCCTATTTGTTACCCAGACACAGAAGAACGTTGAATATTGAATGCATGTAAACCGATACAGACAAATTGGCCAATTCCTAAATGTCCAGATCAAAACTGTCAAATTCTTATGCAATCTACTTCAGGAAACTACACGTGCCAGTGCATTGAGGGCACGTACGGCGCCGACTGCTCAATCAGTAAGTGCGCATATACAATAACTTAGCAAAGACGTCGATGTCTTTAATACTTGGTGACGTGGGCAGATGCGCCATCATTTCTATCCTTTTCGCCACTACGGCGCAAATATCCACTGCGTCATTATGGTGAAATGGAAGATTTCACTAGAGATCCCATTATGGAACGTTATTAGCAGCCATTAATTTTTAACCGTCTAACTGCATTACTAGCGGAATGAAATTAGACGTCTAGAAATTAACGGCTGTCAATAACGTTCCAAAATGCGATCCCTACATTTCACCCATATGTGCAGATCCCGACGATTGCATTCTCAACCCGGTGTGGATCGATGGCGTTTACAAGGAGAACAAGTGTGTGTACAACGTGCGTTTTACTAATTATTGATTTTTATTGTTCGCTTCAGTTGGTGTTTAGCACTTTTTGAGTACAAACTATTTAATTGTTGACTACTTTAGGATACCGGCGCGACTTGCATCGACGGCTACGCAAATTACACCTGCAACTGCAGCGAATTTTGGACGGGAGAGTTTTGTGAGATCGGTGAGTCTTACTAGATATTATCTTACTGCACTATGCAATTATTAGTGTTGCGTGTTTGAATGGGAATAATTCGGTAAGGGGGAACGCGGATAGACTGTCTCTTCCTCCCATTCAGTGAATGATCTGATGTCCTTCCCGCCATTCATGAATGTCTGCACTGTGGCAATAATTCCTTGAATGATTGTTTTCCCATTCAAAGAATTATTGCCGCAGGGAAAACATTCATGAATGGCGGGAAGGACATCAAATCATTCGCTGAATGGGAGGAAGAGACAGTCTATCCGCGTTCCCCCTTCCCGAATCATTTCCATTCAAACACGCAACGCTAGTAATTATATATATTATTCCATGTGCATATGTAACATTCAAATATGCATAATGAATATTTAGCCGCCGAGCAATCGTTAATAGTAGATACTAATAAAAATAAAGATGACGAAAAATATCAAGAAAAATGAGAATATTGTGAATATTTTGAGACGTCGACGAATGCACGCTGAACGGGACGTACCCGTGCAAGAACTTTGGCACTTGCAGGTAAATGAGCTTTCTAAAAACCTCTTTCAAATGCTATTGACAGTATTGCTGGCAAAAATGAGGGACAAACAAGTTTCGAAAATGATGTGTTATAAAATCTAATTTTTTATTCAGAAATACGCCCGGTTCTTTCTTCTGCGAGTGCATTCCCGGGACGGAAGGATCCGATTGTGGAATTAGTGAGTTTCATATTATGAACCTTATGATTATCCGATAACTGTACTTTCTGTAATTATTGCGCAAATCCTTTCACCTTAGTTGTCTCTGTGTCTGTTCTAACTTATACATTGCATATCAGTCATATTAATAGCAAACGCTCTTGAAACTGTTTTGTACGTTTTCAGACCCGGACGACTGCGCCAACGTTACGATCTGCAGCATCTCGGACCCCAAGGTTGTTTAATGAAGTCGTAAAGAGAGATCGCGCGAGTGCCTCCTGATGGAGGAATCAATACTGTTTTCTCTGCGCTCTCTCTTTTCCGCTCACTCTCTCTCCTCTTCCCAAGATATTGATTCATCCGTCGGGGGAAGATCGAATGAATATATTGTAGGCTCGTTGCATCGATGGATTCGCATCATACACTTGCCAATGCGGCCCGGATTACACGGGAGAATTCTGCGATCTTGGTTAGAAATTTGGATTTGTTGTCGAAAATGGGAACGGTGACAATTCCCAAAATGATTGATTTTGCATTTTTAAGAGTTGGTCATCTACAACGTTCTCCTGCTGATAGGCTCGAAAATTGGCGCAAACGAGGGAGATTTGATCGGAGTAAGTTTACAACGATTTTTCCATATTAGGCTGTTCATTTTGTGTAAGAAAGAGCTTCAACATCCACTAACTATTTGATGATTTTCGTAATGATCTATGAAAAATACTGATTGTAAGTGAAATAAACTAAAGTTTAGATGATGCGCGATCTGCTCCAGAACCCCTCTAAGATGAAGGACATCGTCCCATTCATCATAGGTAACGAAGCAAACATTTTTTTATGACTTTTTCATTATAATGACACAAATGGTCATCAAAATGATTCATTCCCTAAATATATTATATTGCCTTCTTGAATTCAAAATATTTGCCAATGTAGAAACTATTCTTCTTCCGTAATAGGACTGGATTCCGAGGAGAACCGAACAGCGATGAGTTGGAACGTGGACGATATGTTCATGTGGGTCGCGTACGAGGAGAACGTACTGGACATTCAGTGAGTTTGGAACATCTACTAACCGCGACGCCTGTGTTTACTCGTCGCGGTTAATCCGTCAAAAGAATACTTACTGAAGGACTGGAATCAATCGATAATCCCTTCAGCACGGACCTAAAGCAGTGGAACGACGTTGTGCTGGGCAACTGCTTCACGTTCAATCACGAGAACAGCAGCACACAGTACCTGGCACGAGCAGCGGGCACACAAGGAGGTATGTAGTAGGGTGTCGCTCAATGTTGGTAGAGTGAATCCCAAAGTGCATCCCATCTCTCTGTTCTCTCTATAGTGCGGGCGTCTGAATGCGCAAGAGACGACCGCGCGATAGAGATCGCAGATAGGTGGAATGAACTTTGGGAGTCACACTGCCAAGGCTAAAGAGAAGTTATTGACAGCCGTTCATTTCCAGCCGGGTAACTTCATTCCTAGCGATTGTCTTTGCGAAGTGAGAGACGACCGCTTGGAATGAAGATATATGGCCAGAAATGGACGGCTGTCAAGAACGTCCCATTAGCGACACCCTAGTATGTAGTTGAAATGCATTTTAACTGGAACTGTTGCATCTTGCCTATATTTCTCGCAGTTGAAACATATACAGAATCACGAATGTATTCTTTAAAAAAATCTACGTCAAAGTACTCAATAATGGCTATTATATAGGACTGACGCTGTCCATGCGACTTCTCGCTGAAGAGTACGTGCCTTGGACAGAGACGGTAGCCATGATGATCTTCGTTCACCCACAGGTTGTCCTAAAAAGGATTCCCTTATCACTTTATTTAGTCTTTTGTCATTCGTCTTACCTCCGTGAAGCGATTGTCCCTTCGTGCGATACAAAACCGCTCCGCGGAGATTAGACGAATGACAAATGCACTAAATGAATTGATAAAACAGTAGTCCTATATGAAATTGCGCAGCCAAAAAATTTTTATATTTACTTTTTTGTATTTCACCAACTAATGGTTTATTTCTGCAGACGGAAACGATATTCGCCGAGTCTCCCCGCTTCAACGCGCAGCCGAGCGGCGAAACCACGGTTCAAGTAGTGGAGGTGTGCAAATTTCCATTTTTCAATCCAATAAAAAATTTAATTTTGAGATCGATTAAATACCGTGTCCTAGACAACCTAATGAATGGTTCGTTCAGTCCCGATACGAACGACTTGGCGGGCGCTATGGAAGATGCGTGCGAAACATCGATGAGGTCGACTCGTACTATTACGACGGATCGTATACCACCGACGTAAGTCTTTCGTCATGATTTCGTAATACCTCTGACGATTTCGTAATGATGACGAAATCGCAGGGTTGCCTCCGCTCCTGCTACCAGGATCAAGTGATGAAGGCGTGCGAGTGCATGGATCCACGGTATCCAAAGGATCCCGACGCGCCTACTTGCGAACTCGGAAAGAGTGAGTTGTGTAGCATCCCACGACGATTGTCTGGGTACTGTATCATATTTCGTAATAATAGAGATTTCATCATCAGGGGATTGCGTCGATGCGATCTCAGCCAAGGGAGACGTTGCGAAGTGGGCCAAATGCGATTGTCCACTGCCATGTGAGAATTCCCAGTTCACCGGATCTTGGACGCACGCACCCTTTGTTAAATTTGTAAGTGCCTTGCTTGCCTTTCGTTTAGTGGAAAGTCCAAATGTTTAGTGGAACATGATACATAATGACCAGAAGAAGGTCACGATATTGATTGATTTCTATTCCCATTGATAAAAGCCAACGATGAAACTCGAGCCGTAATTCTCAGAAGCCCAAGTGTTACTCGCTAACGAAGGACGAACGCGAGAGCAACATGCTTTGTCAACCTGGAGATGGAAAGGTAAAACTTACCATAAAGGTGCAAGCCAAGAGAGCCGTGAGCATTTTTGTCATTAGGGTGACGCTCGTGGTAACTTTAGTGCAACGGACGTGTTTCTACTCTTCTAGGAGCTGTCGTCTATCGAATAGAGAGAGAGGACCGCTCCTGGAGAATAAGGGCACCACGAATGTACTAAAGTCACCACGAGCTACACCCTACTTGTCATGCATTTACGACTCCCTCGCCCATTTCACCATTCCTGAAAGGCATATTATTTACGTTTGCCACGAGAAAATACATTTTAAAGCATAATCTATTATTCATGTAAACGGAACTGAATTATCTGGTACACATAGCGACTTTTCGACCTCCTACGCACTCTCTCATTTGTGTGCTATTTCTTCGGTTAGACAGTCGCCACTCATGCTTTTACAAAGGATAATGAGTCTTACTGAAGAAGTCAAATGAATTTTCCTTTTCAGTTCAGTTTACAGGAATAATAAAAGATAGAAATTATTTTTTAATGTCATTTATTTATGTTTAGCCCGACAATGTCATCATCAACATCCAACTGCCGCGCATAACGACGAACATATTCGTGGAGTCACCAACGTGGAATGTTTGTATTTTCACTTTATTATTCGGCCTAACAGAACTGTTTTTCCGAGTACGCACAGTACACTGTGCTCTCTCAATGTTGTCAATAAACAAAAAAAAACATGTAGACTTTTTTTCGTTTTGTACGACAGGCATAATGAAAGATTCTTCTTGAGTGAAGGGGAAAAGCGATTTTTTTGAGATAACGCGAAAATATTTATAGGATATCTCTTATAATATGTTATTTGAGTAACTTTTACAGTGGGAATATCCGTATAAGAGGTCCGATGGTGGAGTGTAAAGCCGGAATAACGCATAATGCTAATTGTAAATGATATTTTCAGTTCAACCGTCTCATCTCCAACGCCGGCGGCCAGGCAGGATTAGTGTGCGGACTGTCGCTGATGACTGCCTTCGAGTTTCTCTATCTCAGTGTGCGGCTCACAATCATAGCATTGGCGAATAAATGAATCGATTTGAGCATGAATTCTGATTCAGAGGAATAAACAATTAGTTAAATTGGTGGATGTAGTTTTTCACATAGATCAAAGATAAAAGACATCGCACTACATCACTGAGCGAGTCACGATAAATAAATGAATCACAATGCATATGAGATCGAGCGGGTAAAGTAAGTGAAAAAGAAGAATAGTGTACAATGGAGACTATTGATGGCAGAATGATTGAATGCTTCATGTGTTATGCTTTATAGACGATCCTTCTTCAATCTATATGATAACATTGAAACATATACAGAAAACTGTAGATCACGGAAAACAGGATTTCATATTGGTCATGATGAGAGCCTGATGTTGAGAAATATTGTCGCCGATTCACATGGAAACATTACGCAACTCGCGGCTGATACGACTTCATTATAAGCTCTATTTTGTAGTATGCAATCGTTCGCAAGCCAGATTCATGCAACTTTCTAACGACAAACTGATAAATATGATTTGTTTTGAGCAAACCAATTATGGCACTAACATCTACCGATTAGCGAACATGATCAATGAGACTCGCACGATGAGGTACAGGAACTCGAATGCTGTCATCAGCGACAATCCACAGACGAGTCCCGCAAGTCCTCCGACGTTGGAGATGAATTTATTGAACTGAAAATAGAAGCGAGTTAGGTTGGACCCATATTTTTATGTCATTCTCATCATCACTATGAGATAAGTAAGCTGATAAGAGCATCATATCCTAGGGTGTCGCTATCAGTGACTTTAGTGCAATTTACATTGATCTAATCTCCGCGGAGCGGTTGTCTATAATGTGAAATAGACAACCACTCCTCGGAGACTAGACGAATGACAATTGCAGTCACTGATAGCGTCACCCTGCATTATCCATGTACGAGCAGCCTGGTGGAAGAGTATGGGCATGCCAACTATTGAGCGAGAAATGACATATTGAGTCTCACATTCCAGGTTGGTGTCTCTTGGAAGATGTTCACTGTGGCACGCGGCAGCTGGATGTTGATGATGAGGTTATCTGGCCTCGTTTCTCCTCAAAAATGCAGTTATCCTTGAAATAAGCAAATATGTATGACTGTGTTTCTAAAAGAGTCCAAGAGTCCTTACTAGGTATTCTGTAATACATTGATAGTAAATTGCATTTCTCGTTCTTCTAATCCACTCGGAGCGATTGTCTATCGAGCGTAGAGATAACCGCTCCTCGGAAATTATACGAATGAGAAATGCACTTTACTACCGATTTATAAACCATGGTCTTTACCAGGCTGGCAGGCCGCTTTGTCGTCCCGCTCTTGCTTGGGGAGCGCGTAGCACTTGGGCTTCTGAATATTTTCTCTCTCACAGACCAGTAATACGACAGTATTGCTCGTGCGCAACAATTCTAAAGAAATGAACCGAGTGATGCATATAAGAAAAACGGAATGAGTATTTCCGCACAATATAATGGGTTAATGACATGAGCGCCATGGACATTTGCGCCATCATGACAGTGGTCAAGTGTCCATTTCTTCATTATGGCGCAAGTTCTCATGGCGTTATTGTCTTTCGTCCCATACTTACTAGCAGTTACTTACAAATTTGACGAACGGCGCCCGTGTCCACGATCCGGAGAACTGCGAGTTCTCACAAGGCAGTGGACAGTCACACTTGGCCCATTTCGCAACGTCCCCCTTGGCCGAGATCGCATCCACACATTCTCCTGATGATGAAATAATTACGAAATCAGCTATAGTACCCGGAAAATCGTTGCGGGACGCACTTTTTGGCAATTCGCAGGTTGGCGAGTCGACGTCTTTCGGATATCGTGGATCCATGCACTCGCAGGCCTTCATCACTTGGTCTTGGTAACAGGAGCGGAGACAGCCCTGAAGCAATTTCATCGTTATGACTAAATAGCGACATAAATTTCGAAATGTTTCGGAACATTTCAAAGTCCGTATTTGGGTGCGAAATTGGTAAATTAGTCGTCATTCTTCTCCGGAGCGCCGTTGTCTATCCCCCTGATAGACAACAGTGCTACGGTAAAGAGTAACGACTAATTTACCGATTTAGAACCCCTAATCCTTACATCAGTCGTATACGAGCCGTCGTAGTAGTACGACTCAACCTCCTCGATTCTCTTCACACAGCGACCATAGCGGCCGCCCAGTCGTTCAAATCGGGACTGAATTGAGATAAGAACGAAAATGACATGTAAAGATATCGATTGATGTATCTATTAATTGGTTTAATGCTGGCATTTTTGTTCAATGTACAAATAATTAGTTTTTTTGTCGTTTTGTTCCCTTCAAATTGAGGATTTATAGCGTATCGCATATATTGTCCATATGTCTTGTTTTCGTGGAACACAAATGAAAACGTTTTTGTAAAACGCTCACTTCAACCACTTGAATGGTAGTCTCTCCACTCGGTTCGGCATTGAATCGAGGAGACTCGGAGAAGATTGTTTCGGTCTACAAAACAAAATAGCAAGTGATACAACAATGCTTACAGTAATTATTAGCGTAAGCAGAACGATTCACATGCGATTCGCAAAGATTCATTCTGTTTGTCTCGCTCAATGAGAGCGGTGCTATCTTCACGCGAGAGACAACGGGGCAGATGAAGCGAGACATGCATACTGAATCGCTCTGCCTACCCCAGTAATTATTGATTGACTCGAATATCGATTGATTTCAAAAGATTTGGGTTTAATATTCACCTGCGGATGAATGAACACCATCATGGCCACAGTCTCCGTCCACGGCACATATTGATCGGTTCGCAGTCTCAGAGCGACTTTCATTCCTTAAAATACAGTACTTCTTGTACTAATTTCCCTCCAAAATTAGGGAGCAAATTTGTCTTTTTTTAAAGAAGGGCCCAATATTAAAAGACGAACACACCAAACCAGGGCTAAAGCACAAGATGCTCATGTCTTATTCATTGAAGCTGCAGTTTGTTTTGCTTTCCTACAAGTCCATGGGAATTAGTATATGCAGCGACTGAATTATGAACGGGGTGAGCACAGCAACGTTATGATTTTCTGACAATGCACTAAATGTCTGTGACAAGCGGATTTCATAAATTGTTTGGTGTTGCCAAGAGTTTTGACATTGTGACCCAAGGTCATTCACCATTAGATCCGAAACTCGGGAATGGCTTGAAAAGATTTTTGATAATATTTTTTTAAAAATTCTTCTTTCCAACAACTTGGGAACACTTTACAAAAAGCATCGAACTAAAATAGCATAGCCGTATATTTTCGTGGCATAAACATGTCGAACCTCCTTGGGACCCATCCGATCTCTTGCGATACTGATTCGTGTTGTTGATGTGATTGAAGGTGAAGCAATTCCCCAACACGACGTCGTTCCACTTCTTCAGGTCGGTGCTGAATCGATTATCGATTGATTTTATGGACTGTAAATATTCTCGACACTCACTTGATATTCAATCTCTGCTCCTCGTACGCGGCCCACACGAAGAGATCCTCGGCGCTCCAACTCATTTCCGTCCGATTCTCCTCAGAGTCCATTCCTAAGAAAGACTAGGGTCATGTTAGCATTTTTATATATTGGTGCCATGGACAATCATGCCGTGATGATGAAATTTCGAGACCATCTCTAACTCTAATTGTAAATATGACCCGTTCTTATGCTTTTAAAGAGCGAAGAACATCGGTACCATGGATGCTTGTATTATAACGATGAAGCTTTAAGTATTATGGTACAAATAGCAATGGAAGGATTGCTATCCAATCAATAAGTATGGAAGTACCTATGATAAACGGGACGATGTCCTTCATCTTGGATGGATTCTCGAGAAGATCACGCATCATCTGCAATTCAGTTTATTTTCAGGCTTCGACTAATGTTTTCACCGTATGAATAATCCCCTGAATAGGGACAAAATTCATTTTGAAACTTACGCTGATCAAGTCCTGCTCGTTCTGGCCATTCGTTCCAATCAGCTTGAGCACCTCCCAGATGATCATTTCTGAAGCAATGGATGTAATAAAAATTTGTTTCTGATCCAAGCAATACTTTCTAGTTCATCTACAGATATGATTGTTCGAAGCTTCCCTGTTGATATCCGAGACAATATATGTATAATAAAACGAATATAATTCATTATTCCGCTTCAAAAAGGGCTTGGTGCTTGCCATGTAAGCCTTGACAAAACAAATTGATTACGAACATCATCCCCAAATTGTTGAATTTACAATTTTATAATTAATTGATGGCTATTGAACTGAAGGTAGGGTGAAATCAATAATAAAATAACCATTTGAATGCTCTACTTCGCTATTAAAGCTCACCAAGGTCGCAAAACTGTCCAGTATATTTGGGCCCACAGACGCACGAGAATTCGGCGAAACCGTCCACACACGTCGCCTCCTTATCTTTCGCTGTGCACACGGTCTGATTGGCGCAGTCGTCGGGATCTAAACATTTGCGATCGTCCATAACGTTCTTGTCTTTTACCCTAAGACACTTACTGATTCCGCAATCTGCTCCCTCAGTGCCTGGAATGCAGTCGCAGTAGAACGAACCCGGAGTGTTCCTGGAACATTTTCAATCTTTCGCCGTGAAAAGAACGTCCCCATGTCGCATCATAACTGATATTTATTACAACTGAAATACTTCGTCTGTTTGATCCTGTACTAAACATTTTCTCCGGGCATTTTACACTTTGATTTTAATCTTTTTTGATTGAAGTCACGGCTATTTTCTCCATACCCTGCATCTTGTACCATACTCTAATTCGGAATTTTCTTATATTTTGACATAGAAAATGCGTTGACGGTCGATTGTCCGAGTTTTCTGCACTGATTTGTACCTATGCTGTGAAACTCAAATATTTGCGAGAATGGCCCTCTACAGGGCATTCCAATTAATAAATATGATATGCCTCATAATGTGATAGAAGATCCTCAAACGATGCTTACCGACAAGTGGCGAAGTTTAAGCATGGATACACCGTGGTGTTGTCTGCAGCGCACTCGTCGACGTCTACAATTTTCATTTATATTTTTACAAGGTATGGAAGTACATTTTTTATTATTGTTATTGTTAGTTCTTGGAACTTCTTGGAACGCCGGGGTGTAACTCCTAATCGACTGGCCCAGCAGTCCACCGGCAGGAACACATCCCCCTTGGATTATCCCACTGACCCCGGAATAAAGACTTTGTTAGTTCGGCTCTCGTTTTAGGGAGGAACAAAGAAAAATGAGATACTGTTTTCGCAGCAATGAGATTACTGTATCTTACCGACGTCACAGTATTTGCCCGTCCACGCAGGGGTGCACGAACAAGTGTAATCCGCGAAGCCGTCCGTGCAATTGGCGCCCGAGTCCTAAAAGGGGGAAAGATATTTGCACCACAATATTTCTTGGCATGATGTTGGTAAGGAATTATTGTTATTCCGCTCTCTGACTCCTAACTGGATTTTTGTCCTATCGACAGCGAGCGAGGTAAGTAACGTGCAAACAAGCACCGTGGACAATTGCGCCAAAATGATGAAATGTACTCTTGCGCTTTCATCTCGAGGGCGATATCACCATTGTGGCACAAATGTCCAAGGTGTCCTTGTCCTTCACCAACTGGCAACCGATGGAAAAATGGCTCACATTATAGACGCACTTGTTCCACTTCCACTCTCCATTGATGTATGTACCGTTTAATGTGCAATCATCGGGGTCTGAATGTCAATACTTTAGTTTAGTCCATCGATATGAAATATTTATTCCTATGAAACATACGCGTATTCATTTTTATGCGGTATTTGTTAAACGGGAATGCACACTAAATTTCAAACGTTATGAGTTTCATGAGAATGAATTAAAGACGAATGCATTTGTTTAGACGATCATCTTCTTCCTTTCCTCAGCAAAAAAAATTACACAAAAACCAACTTATTGAACAGTCATCGCCGTACGTGCCGTTTTTGCACTTGCAGCTGTAGCTTCCTGAATGATTGATTTATAACATTTATTTTGTTTAATTAAGACGCATTAATTTTTGAACTCAAGCTAGGGCGGAACCGGGTGGAAAACTTTCGAATTAAATTCTGATTTTTTTTCGTGGAAGTAGGTATGAGCACCCCAATGAACGTCATGTCTCGATTCGGTCTGAAAAAATTTCGCAATCGTTTTAAAGGCGTATTTCGTCATGATCACTGATCGATCATAACTCGCTTCAATCTCATCCTAGAGGGTTCGGAAAAAGCTCATTCAGCAGCAAATTTTCTGCTGATCATTTTATCGTCCAAGGTGCATGTCCGTATCTCTAACGGCAACTGAGATAATGACGGTCGGACTCGAAATATCTGCACTTTCATCAATTTTAAAAATATTGTCCAACATATTT
>JACMIF010003446.1:0-14605 GCA_014805445.1 Diplogasteroides magnus
AATTGCCTTTTTTGAGCAGGGGGCAAAGGGGCGCTTTTCAGAGGTCTGAAATTTCTACGCCGACAATAGCTGATCTACCAAAAGTTGAGCATTTATGGCCAAATGTAATCGACCGCCATAGCCCACACCGCAACAACATAGCTCCACTATCGGTTCCTGTAGACTTGTTTTTGCACAAAATATTTTTTCTGAATAAATGACCATGATATCATGGTCAAAATCACCATGATACGGGTGTCATGTTGCGAAATATTTTTGATCAAGGATCGACATGGGGTATATTTTTTCGAAGTGTCCACCACATGTGGTGATTGTATTTATCGATATTGGTGCAGAAAAATGGGGTCGCCCTGAGCAATATTTTATCGAACGCAGACCCCAAAATAGTCGAAAAAATGACCCCATTCTTTTAACATCTCATAAAATTCTCCTTTGGTATCATGGTCATTTATTCAGAAAAACTTTTTTGTGCAAAAACAAGTCTACAGGAATAGATGTGGAGCTATGTTGTGTGCGCTATGGCGGTCGATTACACTTGGCCATAAATGCTCAACTTTTGGTAGATCAGCTATTAGCGGCGTAAAAATTTCAGACCTCTGAAAAGCGCCCCTTTGCCGCCCTGCTCAAAAAAGGCAATTTTCGTCAGATGAACAGCTAGGCTGATGAAATTTTCAGGGAAGTTGGCTGACTACCCCAGCATAATTATCGGCCACATAGACAGTCATTTTTCTATTACGGCTGCGCAGGGCGGTCGACAAAGTGCAAAAAATGCAAAAAAGTAGTCATCTTTGCGGATTTTTCCTGCAAAGAGGAAGCGACCTAAAATACCATACTAAACTGTTCTAAGGTCTCCCGGGTGGGTAGTGTCTACATTAATTTTTTGGTACGTGTATCTTGCCTAACGACAAATCGGCAAAACTTTCGGCTCCCATGTTTTTTCGGCCTCATGTATTTCGGCCCCCATGTAAGACCGATCCACATAATTTTCAGATATGATAGAGGGCTACGTAAGGATCAATCTGAAAAAAGATCATGGAGATTCGTTGACTTTGAACAAAGTTATGGCCAAAAGAAAAAGCCGGCAAAGACTTTTTCCGGGAACTGTACATGTGACTCACTTGAACATATCATAAAATGCACATATTTCATGACTTTACGACTCTACATGATCCCTTAAGACAACAGCTTGTGGAATGAGTCCGGCGCACAGAGGAACAAAGCAAAATTGAACAGTCAGCATTGGAGAAAACCCTATTGTCTTACTCTGTTGTTTTAATTTCAGCTTTCGCAAATATTTTGTTTTTCAATTTTTCATGGACCTCCACACATGATAAATTTAAACCACAATTCGTTGCAAGTAAAACCTATGTTTCCATAGACCACAACAAAAGAGATTAGGCTGTTACACACTTTGAAACGCATTATCTCTCATTTCGGCTGACGACCGCTCGGAAGAGTTTGGTGAGGTTAGAAATATCATAATGCGTTCCCTCATTGCACCCATTTCTTGCTGCCTTGCTAGTTCCTTTCTTCCCTTTTCAACGGGCGCCTACGGTGCAGTGCAAATGAATCAATCACTCGCTCTTTCTCTAACCCTCTCTTGTTCCCATGCTCTCTCACTTCCTCCTACGGGTTTTGTATTGTCGCACTTTCTCACCTATCCTGCCTCACCCTTTCCCTTCTTTCAAGTTACTGCCATGACTTGTAATTTTCATTCAGCTCCAGGCAATCTAAAGCAACCAGCTTTATCTTTTGTTTAGCAATTTTTACTTCGCTCTTGTGCTGCAATTTTCGGCTAATCTTTTCAATCTAACTTTAAAAATTAGCTCACATCTTAATCTCTTTTGATGCTTCCTTACAGTCAAAATGATTCTCCTTGTAACGATTTCTTATGCAGTTCTCGGTTTCAATGGATGAGTACAAAATCGACATAAACAACTAATGGTGGCACGTTTTCCTAGGATGCACCGTGCACGGTTTTTTCAGATGAACTCCAATTACAACGCTGATAGAACTTCTGGCCGTTGAATACGATGAAAGTTGAGGTGGGAAGGCATACGACTCACAATCAGTTGTTACTGGTAAGATAATCGAAGTCATTGATTTTTCCTACGACGGGGGGTATAACTCACTCACTAACACAGTCATAAAAATATATATTGTGTCTAAAAGGACTTTATATACTATAATACCATATTCATTCAATGTCATGAATATTCCCTTGAGAGGGTATAAGCCAGAAAGTTCACCGTCGGAGAGGTCGAAAATATAAGACCATTTTATAATTTAGCATATTAAATATTTAGGAAACATTTGAAAACAAGAGCTCGAAGAGACGAAGAGCAAGCGTGAAATGGAGACGATCCACATTATTGCGCCTTTAGCGCGAAATAATGGCGATCCCGTTCGTCCGGAGGTAATAATCTTTTTCTCGCGGGCCGATCCCAATCATTCCTTTGAAGTGGGATTCGCACGATGAATTTCACGCCGAGGACGATGCCCGAAATCTCGAATTCTTCCATTTGCTGCAAAGACGACAGCCTTAAGGAGTACGTTTTCCTCGTTATTTCTCATTGTATTTATATATTGCTGATATTCAGATGTTGGTTGACAGGAATTCTTTTGAAGGATTTCGCAATCTGTCCGTCTGTCTGTCCGCCAACAGTTTTGAAATCTGTCCATAGAGATGAGTCTAATTTGATTCTTGTAAACAGATATGCAAATTAGCCTCTTGCAACTAAAACCTATTTAATATCATGAATAATGGTCAGAGAAGTGAAGAAATTGTACGTAAATGAGTGAGTGCGTGGGACGAACTTAAAGAAGCCGCCAGCGGAGATTCTGGGTCAGCAAATCTGGGAGCGCAGAGATGTATAGCATATTCGATTATGTATGATTGCAAATTTTCATCTCCCGGAAGGCTTCCCTCGCCGCATTATTGAAATGCAAAGTTGAATTCCCGCGCTTCCCTGGAGATTCCCTGGAACCGACCGCGCGGAAATTCGAAAAAAATTACTCGAGTGACGTCTCGTCACATGCAAATCAGTTGAGTTCGAAACGACAGCTGCACTTTGAGATTTCTATGCAATTTTGAAAGTAGTCGTCTAGTACGGTGGAACATTTCGGTTTACGGCTTCTTTAAGCGACCATTTTTACTCTGTATTTCATTTTAGTTTACATGAAGAATAGCATGTGTGAAAATGTTCTGATTTTCTAGGATGCTGAATGAAAAAAATTTTAATTTCATCTTTTTTCCATAAGACTTCTTCTGCATATCTATCAATACATTGACTTCTCTTATCCAATTGCTGCTTGCTTAGCCATCGGTGATCCTTCAAAGATCTTTTATGTTACAAATTGGCTCTAAAACGGTTAATTTGTCGTCATTCTTCCCCGGAACGCGGTTGACTCACTCCATGAAAAACGACCGCGCGGCGGAGAAGAATGGCGGCAAATATACCGTTTTTGAACCCCTGATGAAAAATAGGGTACGGAATCCATGCAGAAGTGCACATTTCCGTCGTCTAATTCCCTCGGAGTGGTTGTCCGTCACGTGAGAGAGAGAGAGCCGCTCCGAGGGAAGACGACAGAAATGTGCACTTATGTATGCCTGGATTCCGTTCCCTTATTAACAGTACACATATATATAGCTACAGTTTCGGTGTAAGTACGGCAGTTATGGGCTACTGCCAGACTTCGAAAACTGCCAATCTCAAACCGGAATCAACTGGAAAGATAGTTATTTTTCTGAATCAATGAATAGCTGTTGTTGTAGATATTTGAGTGTTCAAGTTTAGTCTCGGAACAGTTCCGCCATATCAATTTCTCTCCCTATCGTCGTCCTTGTCTGTACATATGGAGGGCCTTGCCGGAGGGAATCACAGGAGGAACCGTGATTCCCTCCGATACATTCAATCATTTACCAGGACATCAAATGCGACATTCACAACTTTCTAAAGTTTTCGCAATTGTCTGTGATTATGGCACTCGATTTTGTTCTTACGTTATTTCGTTCGATTTTACGCCCCATTTTGAACTACCATAAAACTTATTAATTGCAGGGATGTCACGTCAGCTTGTCGACTTGCCTAATGAAATCCTTCTTAAATGTTGCTGCTATCTCAATCCTCGAGAATTAGACTCGTTTCGGGAAATGAACAAACGTTTCAACGTTCTCATACTAAATAACGTAGAGTCTCTCTACACCACGCCTCTCCTCATTAAAATTGTGCGCTTGGCAAAGGTTGTACTATTTATTCATTTTAATTTCAAAAACAATTTTCAGATAGTAATTTACAACCCAGAGCTGCCTGGGAACACCTTATATACTCTTGATGGTACTTACTATTCGAGTACAAATGAAACATTAGGCAGACAGCCTCTGAGAAATAAAATCTCGAATATTGTAGCTTATATCACGAGAACTAACCTCGGCGCGATTTATGCATAACCTACAACCCACATTATAACCATGTTTATCTAGAGCTGCTTCACGACGTGAAGTTTTTGCGAGGTTAGTTTATCGTTTAAAATATCGTCCACAGATGCAAACATTTTTACAGTGGCCGGCTGCGGAAAATTGTCGATAATCGCAGAACCTTCAAATTCGTCTTTGCTACCCGATGAGACCATTTCTATACTGTCTGCTCGAACATTGCGATCTTCGAGGCCATTTTGCTGATGCTGCCCAAGTGAGGACTATTGTACAGGTAAACATTTTTCATAAATGAGTCGCCCAGATAGCGTGTTAGTCGATTCCCGACGGGGATAAAGGTTTTGCATTGAAGCAAAGAAAAATACCTTATGTATACTCTTGTCAGAAAATGATTGAAAGACTCCGCGGAAGGCTAATTATACTACGCAGTTTCGCACAATCATTGATTTGAACCTGTTTGAAGGCCAAAAATATCGCTCCTTATTTTTTTTAGAAAATCTTTATCTTCCAGAATCTTCTAAAGTCAACCATCAAAAGCTTCATCGTGTGCATGCGGGAAAATCACTACAATATTAGCATTCTGGGAGAGCAGCGTGATGCCGAAACCGTGACAGTTATCGATTCTGACAAGAAGACAATTCACTACGAACTGGGAGAGAAGAGGCTTCGTCTGTGTAGTATAGTTAGATGTTATGGTCATGGCTATGAAATCGAGATTTCGGAAATTGAGTAAACTCACGCAATAATTCACTTTTATTTGTGCACTTGACCTCATAAAATTCTAATTTTTCTTTTTTTCTTCTTTTTTCTTTTTCTGTGCGAAAAATAAGAGCCTTACTGATAAGCTGCACATTTGTATTACTTGCTTGCCAAGAGATGTTAGATGTTATTTTTCCACCCAACCTTGCTTGGTACGTCGAGTTTCACAAACGTCGCCCACACTGCTAACACTCTACAAGTGAATTTGGCATTGCAGATAAGATCATAATCTATGAAATTTTGAATCTCGACGTGCGAGAAGTGCATTATGCAGAATAGTGGAACAGAAGAAAGAAGGACAAGATAGTTTGTAGACCATCGATCGGAATGGTATCACTGTCTGAATTCAACCGCTCGTCTCTGAATCTTTTATAAGTCAAAGAGCCATGGACATTGCGCCAAAATGGTGAAATGGACATAGGCATCTTCACAGTACGGCGCAAGTGTCCATTTCACCATTTAGGCGCAAATGTACTCACGTTGTATACCCTCTAAGGGACAAGACCAAGTGAGGAGAGGAGAGAGGAATAGAGATTAGGGTTTCTAAAACGGTAATAAAGTGCATTTCTCATTCCTACAATCCACTCGGAGCGGTTGTCTATCCCTCGTAGAGTAACCGCAAATGAGAAATGCACTTTATTACCGTTTTAGAACCCCTAATACAGATCCCAGATACCCCGGACTTTCCCGTAGCTGCATGTAACACGATCGAGACGGCAATGCGTTTATGAAGCAAACGTAAACGTAACAAAGAAAAGAGAGACACTGGGAGCATTCCGGGCACGGAATGAAGCCATATGTGGTCAGCAAAACAATAAATGGAGAACAATATCAAGCAAAAGATAAGACAAAGGGTGAGCAAGGAGGATGACAGGACTTATACTTGTAGGGAACAAAAGGACTGATTGACATATATATCATTTTCCATGTTCCTTGCGCGTCCCTCAGACTGAATTGGTTGCATTGCATTATGAACAGAGCGGTTACCTCTATTCTGTTCAGACAGATCCAGTATAGGTGTAAACTTTCAACAGAATTATGATGATTCGAGTGAGCTGGAAGTACATTCCCCATTAGCGTATCTCTTGCATGTAAATATTATTCCTATATTTAAACGTAGTTGAAAGTTAGCCTCTGTATGAAAATGTCGTAAGCTATTCAAATGATGGGTAATGGGTTTGGAAAAAGACGAAAGAGCGCAAGAGGAGATTAAGAGAGGGTTCGAAACTATCCTACTGTGCTACCCAAAATTTTGTAAACAACTGACTTTCCAGTGAGACGTTGCTCCCTCCGGACCATTCACCATAAATTGCAACATGTTGTCCACTGCGGTGATGTTCAGCAACTCCTTCGGAACGAATCTAAAGATGAAAGCAGGCGGAGATATATGCAAAACATCAAAGTGGCGGAAAACATATGCATCAACCTAATACAACTGTGCTTCTTATTTTCGAGTTCTTGTGAAAAAGACCGCATACTTGGCTGCTTGCACATTGTTGCGACTCCGCTCGGAATGCCAGCAACCAGATCGTATCGGTGGTGTTCTGAAATAAGAGCCTTCAAGTCGCCATCACAAAACGATCGAAAATGTTCTTTGAAATCTTCTGGAGTTCTAAATCGGTAAATTTGTCGTCATTCTTCTCCATGGGCGGTTTATTTATCAGAGAATGAAACTCGGGGAAGAATGGTGGCAAATTTGCCGACTTGGAAGCTCTAGTTTTCTTTGGAATACTGTAAGGATAAGATCATACCGTGTTTACGATGGCATTCGCACTAGAAATTCTCATTATTCGCTTTATATGTATGGTGCTTCTCAAGTGTTCGGTCGATGAAAACTGATCTTGACTCTATTTAAGAGAGCCCAGCGTTTATTGATTTTTAAACCCTGCAGAATACCTTATTGTTAACGCGATTGTAAGGGGAAGTTGCTTGGGTTGAACAATACTAACAACTAGTATTTACTATGGCTGGCAGATGACCGGTACAACTTTAACATTATATAATACTAACAAGTACGGCACGGAAAGCATGCAGAAGCGCATTTTTCAGTGGAAAATTTCCTCGGTGGTTGCTCTCTGCTCCCTAATAAGAGAAAATGAAAGTAAGCGAGCCATCTCTTGAATGACATTGGAAGGTAGTGATGGTTAGGAGGCCATTTTCTCATTATGAGAAAAATTGGTGCAAGATGTTTTTTGCAGTGAAGAAGGACGATCGGGCGGCCAATTTCCTTCTTTGGAGGCCGGTGTTTTTTGGCGAAAGAAGTGATGAGAAAGACATCTTGAAGGACTTGCAAAAAGTATGCAGAGGAGTAGAGCGGAAGAATGCAAAGACGATATCTTCAGAGATCACGGATTGGATATTGTCTCTGTGCCCTCATTCAGCCACTCGTAGCGTGGACAGGAAGATCTGCTAGTCCACATTATTAGGTTCAGCCCTAACAATGGAATGGTCAGGACCGGTCTCGAGGTTTTTGATCTTACTATGTATTTTTCGAGAGCCTTTGACGAGTGAACAATAAAACCACCTTTAGCTAATCAAGTGGAATTCAGGACATTGGAGGGAGGAACAGTCATTCCTGCAACAAGTCCTTCATTTTTCACATTAAGGTATTTAAATGAAGTACTTACAAATGTAGAAAATATCCCATCTTTGATGCAGATATATTCGTAAGTTTCACGCAAATTGATGCACAAAAAATACTACCGATTTGTTGGTGGATACTGCCTCTGAATGGTAGTTTGGGTTTTGATACTACCATCCAGCGATATCTGTTTTCTCTGCGTATCTCCATCAATAAAACAAATGCAATTCTGCGTGCAAGTAATGATAATAGAGACTCAAATAGATATAAAAATTGCTCACTTAAGAAAGATTCTCCTTCATAAAAATGTGCAGGAGGAAGGGGAAGAAAAGTGGAGTGTCTTTGTCCAATGAAGGTAGTGTATGGGACAGGACGGACTGGGGAAGAGAAGTAAGGTATTGTCTCAAGATAAGAGATGAGAAATGGATGTCACAAAGTGATGGAACGACGCTGGATGTAGAGAGAAGAAAGTTTCAAAGGCCAGGAATCGAATAGGAATCAGTGGCTGACATGAAGGAATGCCAGAGAGTAGCAAGCGATTCCTGTTTCAAGAGAGAGAGAGTGCCTTCTTCACCTTTGAATTCAAACTTATAAAGGAAGATTCCGAATTTCTTTCTCTAAAAGACACCAAGACCCTCCAGAACGCGTATGTTCCTTAGGTGGAACTCAGCAGCAACAAGAAAATGGATTGAATCTTGCTCTTTATTCTTTGATCTTTAATATTTTCAGGTTCAACTCAACCCACAATTCATACACCATATGTAACACAATTTCGTTATGAAAAGCATTCTGCTGTTGTTCGTCGCTTTGTTTCGCTACTCGTAAAATGGAGATTCACAAATTAATAAAACAATACCTTTGTACAAGGTTCATTCTTAGCGGACTTTTCTTTCTTCACAGAGAACGACCGCTAGGAATGTAGTTAGATTGCTAGAAGTTGACCGGTTTTCAATAATTTCTTGATAAGGAAACCCTAAAGTCTGTCAACAGAAACGGAAAAAACAACCTCACATATGACGCTGGTCGCGTAAGGCTCCGCCCTGGGAGGGAAGGGTCGAAATTTTTTTAATATTAACAAATATCGGATAATATGTAATCGACTACGCTGATTTCGAAAATGATTGTCTCAAGACATGAAATTGACATTGAATCGAGATATCGATTTTTATTGATTTATCTCAAAATGGAGAAAATCGTTCATAAAAAGGCTCTTAGTGAAGATAATCCTAACAATCCATATATGAATCTCGTGGTCTATTTACAATCTCGAAAATCTTTCAAGGTAAGGAGATAGCCGCTATCTCCTTCCGGTTTGGAGTGTCCAAGAATTTGAAACATCGTGTGCTTCCGCCTCATCGAGGAGATATCGAAAAGTGGTATGTGAGCCATGCTTTCTATGACTGCTGTATCACATTTTTTCAAGAAAACCATTTTCTGCTGTCAATATTTCATTTCGGAGCACATAAAAGTTAGATTTTCGGTTGTGTTTCATTGTATGTCCCGTTCATCGAGAAAGCAGCGCGCGGAATACAATGAAACACAACCGAAAATCTAACTTTGATGCGCTCCGAAATGAAATATTGACGAAATAGTATCGTAGCAAAAGTCATTCATACCATCGTATCATAATGAAAAATGCACAACTGTAAATAACGCGTAATCCACGCTGTCTTATGCAACTTTCGAAATATTTTAAATTATTCCAAAGCACAACTCTAATGAATAACCTACATGGCTCTCGATGCACACAAGTACGCAGATTCTCCTGTCTTCTCCGAGCGAAGCGATGAGGAATGGGAGTTCGAATACCGAGAAATTAGTCGATATCTCGTCGGAAACATGTATATCTAAAAATGACATTCTCCAAAAAGCGAATAATATTAACAATGTGTTAGTCGTATGGGTTTGTGTCTAGAGAGTACGGGGGAAGATAGATAATCTCGACTCACAGCTCCAAGGTCACTCCAAACGTTCTACTCCTCTGTAGGGACCGTCTAAAGCACCTCGAAGTGCATTCCTTGTCCTCTGAGGGGATGGGATCAATACTCTCAATGAAAGATGGAGGAAGGTGTTGGCTATTAAAGAAGGAGGCAGGGGAGATTGCTCTCGGGATAATTGATACTCTGCGTCTAATTCAGTTCTTCCCTCTCTCGGTTCCTCATGGGATGATCATTACTCCCTCACTTCTCACCTGTCGACTTCTTTAATGGAGAGTATATGTGAATCTACATGATCGTTTCAACTGATATTATTACTTGTCGATAGTCTTTTTTTTAAAAGTCTTTATTCCGGGGTCAAGGGGATAATCCAAGTGGATGTGTTCCTGCCGGTGGACTACTGGGCCAGTCGATTAGGAGTTACACCCTGGTGTTCCAAACGTTTTCTCCAGGGGATCTTTGTTCGCGGGATAGAGAACAAAAAAAAGTCGGTGATTTATGGAACACACCAATTGGGCCATTTTTAGGGGTTTTCCAGAATTTCGTGATTTGAAACGTTAGAACGTGTTTGAACTTGTCTCGCCGAGTTCTGTCTATTGGTTTTTTGTTTGAGGCTCTAGAACCATTATGAAGGGGTTTGCTGAAAAGTGTAACGCACACTCGTACAGACCAAACGGCAATCTATATATAAGGTATAAGGTATATATCCCAGTAGTTCGGAATAATAGCCCAAGTGATTCGTAAGAATAGTCCAGGAGCCGTGTGGTTGTGCTTCGCGATGTGGTTGAACTTCCGGATTGCCTATCTCGTGCGGTTATCACTTTTTTGTTGTGGATTCACGAGGGAATGAAATATGGCATTATATTATAGCGAAACCGAAATCACTGCGGGGAGGGAGGAAAAGGAGGAATCGGCGAGGAATAGGAGATGACCTCAGCAGCACCCTGGCAATGCCTTTCTGCGAGGTAAGAAATGAAATATTATGACAAGATCATTTCATTCCGGTCAACCCAATAGTGACTTGTCTTGTAGTCCCTAATTTAGGAAAGAAATGGTTTTTATAGATTCTTCCGTGTTTCTATTATGTATTCGCTTATAGTCTCTTCAGATGGCATTAAATTACTTAACTATTAGCCAGTTAATCATGGACCAACCTAATACTTTCGATATAGCCACTAGACTTGATTTCCTGGTTTGCTCAGATACGTTCTCCGCCGTATATTTCATTGGTCTGTTCTCGTGTCTGTTATGCTCTTTTACACGATGCTTGCGACTAATGGATGAAGATGGCCAATTCACTTTTCACTTCTCAAAGAATAATTGTAAGAGAGCGCGAGGTCTCTCAGTTTAGTTTGCTCGAATCCTTTTTTGCTGACCTCCTGTAATTTGAATTTGTTCATTCACCTCTATTCTGTGTTCCACTGCTGGCCTCAATGTGCATGACAAATCGCTTTGGCTCTTTCACTGGTCTATAGAGCGGCGGGTATGGAGAGTGGGATATGCCGATAAAAATGGAGGAGAAATCCCGACTCGATCATCATAGCCGCCGCTCTACTGGAATTTTCTGTCATCTTAACAGGGGTCATTCTTTTAGATTCGTCCCATTCATTATGGCGGATAAGCACCTGAACGGATGCATTCTTCGACTGCCTCGCACGTGTATTGTAACGGATCCGGAGAAGTGTATCACACCCCAGGGGAGTTCACAAAAAAAAATTCTGATTTTTCTGACTACTGTGCCACCCCCTGCTCGGTCATACACGGAACTCGTTTTAATAGACCATATTTTTGACGTTTACCTCGGGCCCTAAAAAGTGCCTCCCACATTTTGTACGCCTACAAAAATGGCTTCACGTTTTGTACGGATACACACCACGTACAAAATATGCGGGCCAATTTTAACGGCAAGACGTCAAAGAAGGCGTGCTATGGCGATTGCCGCCAGCCTCGTGCTCGGTATTGGAATTTCGAGAACATATTCCGACAGTTCAGGATGGATACACATGGATACACCATCCTCCCGAAGAACACAGACGTATCACTGGTGATGTATGAATCCGCATTCTGCATCGACAATGTATCACCGTCAGACCGCTCCAAAATGTAATTACCAGGGATTAATAAACGGTAAATTTATCGTCATTCTTCTCCGCCGCGCGGTTGTCTCATTCCCTCAAAGACGACCGCGCGGCGGAGAAAAATGGCGACAAATTTACCGTTTATTAATCCCTAGTAATTACCAATGGTCCAAACACTTCGATGCGGATTTCGATGCATTCGCACCGTAGTCCTCATCTGCGTTCTTGTCGTTCTCGAAGACTTTCTTCGTTAATCTTTGACGTAGTTTAGATTCTTCTCTTTTGTAATCAACGCCGCAGATGATGCCACCTCGGTCTTTACTCATCCAGCAGACTGTCATCATCATCTCACTTTCGAAGCAAAAGGCTAGTCATATCAGGGTGTGCAATAAGTTCGTGGAAAATTCTTCACAATTTTTTTATCTATAATATAAACACGAATCCAAAAATAACCCCATATTAAAAAAAATTCACGTGACTAAGTCGACCACGCTGAGTTCAAAAAAATACCGCTCGTTATCTGAAAATGGGTTTGCGAGGAAGTAAAAATTGAAAAAGTTATGACTCGAAAAAGTATAATCCACTTGATGAGACATGAAAATTGATGATATTTTGACTTTGCAGATGGCATCTGTCTCATGTACGAAGAATCCCAACTGCAGTGGCAAATATGCCCTCCGAACAGGGAAGATATATGGACAGTGGATGATTGGTATGCCTTAATCGTTGTCCACTCCCAGGCTTCGTTTATTATCTTATTATTATGCGCCCACTCAAGTATTATTATTGTCCAAAAAGTGGAGAATTTTCAAATACAGAAAGAGACGCGCATTCATGGTTTCTAATTTATAGGTGAGTATCAAAAGCCAAATCAAACTTTTGGAATTTTTCTCCTTTCTCCGCTTTTCTCTTCCAAATCACTCTCTTTTCCGCGACAGCCCCAAGTTTTAGGAATTTCATTCTTTTCCTGAAAGTCCCCTTTACATGCTCTAGAACATATACAACCCGGACTACCACGGTTTAGTCCGAATGGAAACACAATCTTCAATCAAAATTGTACAACGTTTGAATGATGTCGCAATCTGCGAGTTTTAGCGAGATTTCATCATCACTCAAACCATCCATAAATGTTCTGACTGCGTAGCAGCCCACCAATATAGACTGCTTGGCAGTCCCACCAGTACATCCAACTACAGTTCAAAAAGGTGGGAGAGAGAAAAACAAAGCCAATCGATAGTTTTCGATGAGACTAATTCAAAAATTCGAACAGCGTAGCAGCCCCAATCAGTACGGGCTGCGTGGCAGTCCCATCAGTATGGCATGCGTGGCAGCCCTACCAATAAACCCAACTACCGTTCAAAATGGTCGGAGAAAGAAAAAGTTGAAGCCAATCGATAGTTTTCGAGGAGGTAAGTTCAAAAATTCAGCTGCGTAGCAGCCACACTTGCCACTAGTAGGGGCCGCGTGGTAGCCCCATCAGAGAGGGGAACCCTCGCCTCAACTAAAAAACACTTTCTGAATCTTTACCATAAGTCCCTTTTTGCGATTTCGCTTCGGGACATAAAAAAGTAGTAACCAGGGTCATCGCTTTTCGGGCACGTTTTTAGTGGTAACTCCGTCCGCAATTTAGTAAGATATAAAAATGCGGGGATTACTCAGATAAAATTAAACAAAAATCAACTAAATCTAAAGAGAAAAAATAACCGTGGAATCTCAGCCGACTTTTCAGTATACATCCTACCACTTATCCTTATAGCACGTCATCATCTAATAGCGTGAATCCAACTACTATCACCTTTCCAACCACCACCACCTCTCAAACTACTGCGTCTCCAACTACTCCACTAGATCACAAAATTAATAGGTTTGTTCATTTCAAAGAAATTTATGAATTTTACGAGTTGTCGATTATATTTTGCTATCTTCAATAGAAAAGCAATATCAGTTCTTCAGAACAGATAATAGCTATTAAAATTACAGCACCGTCGTCACGATCATTACATCTACAACCTCTGAGTTTCCTACTACTCCTTCAGATCACAAAATCAATAGGTTGTTCAGTTTCAATGATATTTATGAATTTTATAATATATTAAAATTACAGCAACACGAACACGATTATTGCCGTAGCAGTCTCTCTAGCACTCATCATGTCCATTATAATCGTTGCCCTTCTCTGCTTTTACAAGCGGAAACGACAAAGAGACTTGCTCAAAGCCACAAGGCAAAGAATGCAGCGGCTCAATTCATATATAACACGCGCTCTTGGAGAGAATGGAGTGGGACCTGGTGGTTTTCGCCGTTTTGCGTCTCAACCCAAACTGCCCATTTCGGGTGTTAGGGGAGTGGGTGGACATTACCAAACACATAGTCGTTTTATCTATAGAAAGCGACGTCTGTATTTATGGGCGAAATGAGGGCGCACAAAAAAGATTTTTTGAATATTTATCGTTATTTTCGGAATTTTCCTATTTCATATCTTTTCAGCGGAGCTACATACTACAACCAAACAATCTTGGTTATAGTACATACAAGTTTTTCTGGAAGTTCAAAATAAATTTGCCAAAGATGTTTGCCTCCGGCGGGATTCGAACCAGGGCCGATTTCTACTGTTTCAACTTTTGTGTCGCATTTTGAGATGGATTGCTGTCAGAAATCCTCATCGAAATGTGGCATATCCGACGTAGAATTTCCAGGAGAATTTAACCTGATATAGCGCTTGAGGTACCTTTGACAGCAATCGGGTGTAAACCTCAAAAAACTTAAGTTTTTTTTTTTTTTTAAAAAGATAAGTTTTATTACCAAAAACATAAAA
>JACMIF010003448.1:1203-14597 GCA_014805445.1 Diplogasteroides magnus
ATATCTAACTGTTGTTCCTATTACGCGCCTCACATCTGAATCTCACCAAGTGCTCTGTGCACTCTCATTTTGCAGGCTATTTCTTCGTTCCTCTGACCCATAGGTGCGCATTGGAATACGTTTCACCCAGACTATTTATAGGACAATTCGATACTGAGAAACAGTTGAAAGGGGATGCATAATAATCCTAAATACACGGGAAATGCGACATTTTCGAGAATAAATACAACACGGAAGGAAAATAAGTGAGAATGAGAGACGAGAAGGGAAGGAAGGGAAGGGAGTGCGGACACCACACGGACTGTCATGTTCCTCACAATCCAATAGAAACACCCAACAGTAAACAAAAGGTCAATGGCACATTAATATTTCTGGGAGAGTGAAACATCACTGCCGGGGCACTTTTCACCAATCGTAACGAAAATATTTTTCCCTGACTATATCGAACCCACTGATTATAATACGATGATATAAATACTCCATTTCGCATGGAAATATCTTGTTGATTTTGTATGCCCTGAGAGCATGTTTCATTTCATATTAATTTTGGTGGTTGTGTAGCCAAAATGTTGAAATTTGTTATTTTTAAACTTTCTATATTCTTTCTCAAAAAATACATTACATGTCAGTGTAAATCCCGGATATTCGGAATCTCCACATCGAGACATATATTCTAAAAATTTTAGGAAAAACATAGGATGCGTTTTCTGGGCATTACGAATCCTATCTAACTGTTGTTCCTATTACGCGCCTCACATCTGAATCTCACCAAGTGCTCTGTGCACTCTCATTTTGCAGGCTATTTCTTCGTTCCTCTGACCCATAGGTGCGCTTTAGAATACGTTTCACCCAGACTATTTATAGGACAATGCGATTCTGAGAAACAGTTGAAAAGTGATGCATAATAATCCTAAATATACAGGAAATGCAACATTTTCGAGAATAAAATGCAACACGGAAGGAAAATAAGTGAGAATGAGAGACGAGAGAAGGGAAGGGAAGGGAGTGCGGACAACACACGGACTGCCATGTTCCTCACAATCCAATAGAAACACCCAACAGTAAACACAAGGTCAATGTGGCACTAACACGGATCTAGTGTGAGTGAAACAACACTGTCGGAGCACTTTTCAGAAATAGCAACGAAAATATTTTCCCCTGACTATATCGAACCCGCTGATTACGATGACATACTTTTCATTAAAAAAGTGTCTTGTCGATTTAGTACACCCTGAGGGCATTTTTCATTTTATTTTAATTTTCAGCGTTCTTCATCGCTATTTGAGTAGTGAAGATGTTGCAGAAACTAATAAGGATACTTCTAGCGCGATATGAGCCATGGTTCTTTAGGCAAAATTTCGAAATTCGTCACTTTTAAACTTCCTATAATTTTTTCTCGAAAAAAATGCAGTTGAAATGGGACGCATAACAATCCTACCCAGTAAATCCAATATTTTCGAGAATAAAATGCAACACGGAAGGAACATAAGTGAGAATGAGAGTCGAGAGAAGGGAAGGGAAGGGAGTGCGGACAACACACGGACTGCCATGTTCCTCACAATCCAATAGAAACACCCAACAGTAAACAAAAGGTCAATGGCACATTAATACTTCTGGGAGAGTGAAACAACACTACCGGGGCACTTTTCACCAATCGTAACGAAAATATTTTTCCCTGACTATATCGAACCCACTGATTCGATATAGTCAGGGGAAAAATACTCCATTTTGCATGGAAATATCTTGTTCATTTTGTATGCCCTGAGAGCATGTTTCATTTCATATTAATTTTGAGCGTTTTTAGTTGCATAACGTATTCTTGACGGAAAAAATCATTGTTGCAGACTTCAAAATGACATTCCTTTTACTCGGGTCTTTCCATTTCGGTGTACTATTATCGCGTTCGGTTCGCAAAAGCTCGGGTCAAATTCCATCGCATCTAAGAAAATATTTTGTTCTCTTCAGAGCGAGAGGGCTTTGCTAAGGCACTACAGATTAGGGTTGGCAATTAGTGTACGAACTCGGTTATGTTTCACTGACTCTATAAATAGAAGTTATATAGCATCCGTGAAACATAACTGATTTCGTACACTAACTGCCAACCCTACTACAGATGTTTGACATTCGATTTTCTCTCTGGTCCAAGACTCCCTTAGCTAGGGATCGCATTATCGAACGTTATTGACAGCCGTTCATGTCTAATCGTCTAACTTCATTCCGAGCGGTTGTCTCTCACTTCGCAAGGACAGCCGCTAGGAATGAAGTTAGACGACTAGAAATGAACGGCTGTCAATAACGTTCCAAAATGCGATCCCTACCCTTAGCCGCAGAGACAGAGTGCCTCTCATTCAGCCTGAGTGTTTACCAGCGAGGATCCCAGGAATTTTTCCTGGCTATTGGCCATCGATGTGCGCCACGACAACAGCAGATATTCTCCAAGGCTCGTGCCCTTTAGTCATCATTTTATTGTTACGCAAAACATACTTTCTAGGGTGGGGTATTAAGATGATTTATTGACAGCCGCGCATTCACTCGCCGTCTTACTTCATTCGGTAGCGGTCGTCCCTGCGTTGTAGAGACTACCGCTTCCGAATGAAGTTATATGAAGACGACCGTGTAACGTTCGACGATGGCTTGGTACAAAGACAAGACATTGAGCTAGATGTCTGAAAATATTAGGGGAAATAGATCCCGATGAGTAGATAACGATAGTAAAAACGACATCGTTTTAAAAACAATTATTGACCGAGATATTGTTGTTTCCATGATCGCTTTTGCGTAAAATTGATTCTGATTTTACGCTGATAAGTCGGCTCATTCTAGTTGTAATCAAAACAACAAAAAAGGTAATCGATAGCGGAAACAATTCTGTATATTACCTGCATATTGCGGTGTTAGAAATTTTCCATTTTTTCATTAGCCTGAGGGCTTAAACTTTTCGTTTTGAATAACTTCTTTGCCTATGAAAACTCCATCGAAATCTCTGCACAGGTCGATTCGTAGTGCTTGATAGTGTTTACAAAAAAAATTTCAGAAATTTATCTGGTCGCCAAGATGGTCGTTCATCCAAAATAGGGTTAAAAATTGCGGTAATTGCGGTTCTGGACACCGCTCACGACCGTGCAATGTTGAAGAATGAGGGCCTGGGCATACTGTCAATCGCACATTTTGCTTGAGTTTCACTCCAATCCACAATGGCTTAGATGGTAGATTCTTGTATTAATGTGGCTTCTTTGGAAAATTATCCGGCTCGGAGGTGCTCAAGTGAATTCAGTCCCTTTGTTTGGTTATTATTTGGTTTTTATTGCAGGTGGGCCTGCCCGGAACAAAAAGTATAAGATTGTTTTGGTGGCCCAACATGTTGTGTGGTGGGTACCCCCAAATCATAACTCGAGTTCTAGAAAACTTTTCTGCCTATTCTTGACACTTTTCCAAAGCTCTCGTCTCGGGCTATAAAATCTAATGTTGGATTCAACATATCTATTTTGAGAGAAAATAGCATCTAAAAAGGTAAAAAGTTCACTTCTCAGTGGTATTGTAATAAGTGTGGTGAATTTTTTTACACTTGTGTCAGTAATTAAAAAGGCCTAGTTGATAGCCCATTTCATTTCTATTTGCGTTCGACACTCCCATTCTACTCCTATCCATCGCACATAGGCATTGGTTCCAATTTTTTCCGCCCCCTTCAGACCGTTCCCTAGTTATGGACTGAAATTCACTTGAGCACCTCCCAGCAAGGTAATTTTCCAAAGAAGCCACATTTATCCAAGAATCTACCATCTAAGCCATTGTGGATTGGAGTGAAACTCAAGCAAAATGTGCGGTTCACAGTATGCCCAGGTCCTCATTCTTCAACATTGCACGGTCGTGAGCGGTGTCCAGAACCGCAATTACCGCAATTTTTAATCCTATTTTGGATGAACGACCATCTTGGCGACCAGATAAATTTCTGAAATTTTTTTTATATACACTATCAAGCACTACGAATCGTCCTGTGCAGAGATTTGGATGGAGTTTTCATAGGCAAAGAAGTTATTCAAAACGAAAAGTTTAAGCCCTCAGGCTAATGAAAAAAATGGAAAATTTCGAACACCGCAATATGCACGTAATATACAGAATTGTTTCCGCTATCGATTATCTTTTTTGTTGTTTTGATTACTACTAGAATGAACCGACTTATCAGCGTAAAATCAGAATCAATTTTACGCAAAAGCGAATCATCGAGACAACAATATCTCGGTCAATAATTGTTTTTAAAACGATGTCGTTTTTACTATCGTTATCTACTCATCAAGGTCTATGTCCCCTAATATTTTCAGGCATCTAGCTCAATGTCCTGTCTTTGTACCAAATCTGGCCCAATTTCGTCGAATGTTACACGGCCAGCTTCATATGTAGTACTCGTCTCCCTTATTATATTTAACTGCCAAGTTATACGGCCACTTCGTTTTAACGGACATAATGAATGCATTTTCAAGAAAATCAAAACTGGTCCCGACTAGCACATTACCAGTTTTCACGAAAAATGTATTTATATTTTATTTGTGTTCACACGTGTCAACGCTCATAATTATTATTGGTTATGGACAGTACAAGAGTGGACAGTACTTGCACTGCGATTTCCTCGTAGATAATTTCATCAAAATCCGCTCCACCCAGCCACTGCTCTCCTTTAGTCACTACCACAGTCTCCGTCCCGTCCTTCGATAATAACGATGGAAACATCAAAGGTGCCACCACCCAGTTCGTATACCAAGGCAGTTCTGTAATATACGAACGTATTTCGAATCTGTGGTGTTGGCTGGGTGAAAGACAAGAACACCATTATCACTTGCGAGTTAGTTGTGAAAAGGACAGCTGCGCGCTTGTTGTTGTCTTTTAAACTGCTCAGTCTTCCACCCCATTGGGCGTATTACATATGTATCCTATCTGAACAGTTATTCCATTGACGCATCTCACACTTTAATGCCACCCTGGTCTCTCATTTTTCGTGCTATTTCATCGTTGCGGAATACGTTTCAACTGGTAGATATATAGACTGGAGCAACAGTTCAGTTAGGATGCATAATACTACCTATAATCCCGCGATCCTCGTCTCGGTACAGCATTCTCCTATAGAAGGGACTAGCAAACCTAGATGGGTATGGCCAGAAATGTTTCGATCACTTCATCCGTTTTCTTGGGAGGTCCCGCTACAGAAAAGAAATTCGAAAGATAGTTTATGAGTAATCAAATTCTACGCTTGACCTGGTGCGTATGCTCTGAAACGGATGAATAATGTATTGTATTTATTGTAATATATTTCAGATAGACGACAGAGTGGAAATTCCTCTCGAAATGAAACAGGGCGCGAATAACAATTGGATTCTGCCATCAGAAAAGATAATTGATTACGCAAATGCCAACCATCTTTCGATAGACTATGAATCTATCGCCAAACATAATACATTCAGACAGGATTTGCTGCAACATTGCAACTTGATGCGGAACATTTAAAAATCTTCTATACGTTACAAGGACGTTACTCGTATTACAATTGCGAAAACACTAGAGCAAGTAAATACTGTTGAATTGCAAATTTCTTGGCATTTCAGGAATATTATGGAAGCATAATGGGAACTGCCGTTTCTGGCAAAGCGTTCTTCCACAACAAGTCCGCGGAGGGTTACCTTCTGATATTTGAGATCAAGGACCTTTCTGAACTGGGAATAGTGCCGTGGATGATTGATCAGGATTGCTCAATTCAACTCTCGTTTGATTTAGTCGATTCACCGGCGGTAAAGCAGAGAAAACGTCTTCCGAAGTATGCGATTTCTCACACAACTTAAAGGAGCCACAAAGGGAGATTGTTTTGCATGCACTTTCATCATCACTTCTCTCCATTCCCCCACTTTCTCGTCGTCAGAGCGGTGATAGCGAAAGTGCATGCAAAACAATCTCCCCCTGTGGCTCATTTAATTATAAAATATATCTCAGGATGAGCGAGGATGCGGCATTGCAATATCATATGTTCCAATTGTTCCGACTGGCATTCGCACCTGTAGTGAACATTAAATCACTCAATGTTTCGCTTCCGCGTCGCTACCAGGTACTACTGATCGATTTTTGGACCAAAATTGCGTTTTATCTGTCTGTGTTCTTTCGAGAACGGTCGTCTATCATTCATTGGATACAACTACTCGCCAATGCAGTCAGACAGAAAATGTGCATAGATGGTTCAAAACGTGATCCCTAACATTGAAATTTTTTTTTATATTTTGAGGGAACACCGTTACATGCGATAATCCTAATTTTAGTTGCCAGTGAATAAATCGGAATCCGTAAAGAATAATGAATTGGAGTTGGTTGTCAACGTCGATGAGTACTACGTCATCCATAATCCACAAATTCATCTTGTGGACTACTCTACTCCGAGCACGACTAGCAATGCGCAAAAAGACAAAATGCCCTCTACATTCAAAAACGTTCGAGAAACCGGATACGATACTTCTTGGGTTCTCGGAAAGAAAACCACCTGATTATTTTTTAAAATTTTTCAATGCCCTTGCTTCTATGGTTGCTCATACTCAGTGATTGTATCCCTCCCATGTTGTAATGACGTCAAATACATCGATAAAGTAGAACATTATAAAATCGAAAAAAAGGCATCACTGTACAATAACCTCATGAAGCTTTTCTTTCATCGACCACACTGATTTTGAGCTCTTAACTTTCACAGGTAAGATTGATATTCCTGGGACGTTCTTTGATTTTACAAACAATAAAGAATCTTTCGGTATGCTTAAGGAAAAAATCTCAACGGTTCAGGGAAGTGGCGGAACAAAAAGTTCAACAACATTTCCAATAGCAAGAGGAAAGAAAGAAGTGCATTAAGACGGAAACATTGATGAATTAAAAAGATTCACATGTAAGTCGAACTGAATATTTGAACGGCATGGAATTTCTGAAATCGCTTTCGGTAGTCCTCGCTGACGTACATAATAACGATAGGATTTATTGTGGAAAATGACGAGAGGCAGACGGCGATTACCTGCGATTTGAACATTTGCAAAACGAAATGGGATAATGTGACCCACGGTCGGAATCCAAGAGAGCTCCCAATCGAAAATGAAACATAGTCCGATGGAGCTGCTGGGAATGTAAAGGGTCACAATCGGAATTACTGCCTGAATAATGAACGCTTATGTCGTTCGAAAAGCTAGCGACCTCTATGACCAGACCAAGACACCAATATCTAGGGAACGCATCATGGAATTTCTGTCCTCCCGATCTCTTCGGAGGCGACTTCGATCCAAGTGAGAGACAACCGCTCCGACGAGATTGGGGAGGTTAGAAATTTCAGGATGCGTCCCCTACCAATTTCTGAATGCCTACTCAGACGAGTATTGCGCTTCGGTCGTGCGTTGATGATTAAGAAAAGGAAAAATAAATTATACCTGTGCTATCAAGACGCGCAGAGCTTTCGTGTGGATTTGCCTTGTCTTGATGCTAAGTGATTGCTGGGCAATTCCGCGGTGAATCGCAATACCAAAGCATATCTGAAAACCATATATTTTTATCCGCATTCGACCACGTGACGCTTTTGGAAGATAGTATGGGATTCCAGTAAAGATCACCGATCACATATGCAAGTGAAATGAAGAGGAACTTTCGGATTTCCGTTCCAACCCTCGTAATTTGATTACCCTCACTTGGGATGGGTAGGCTTTTCATTCTTTTCTCGTCGGGAATCTTAGCGCCACTCCTTTATCGAGCCTGTATTACCGTAATCCCCATGAGACCAAAGACAGTGAAGAGTAGAATAGCACAGCCTTCAAATGCGAGTTGTTTGTCCGCATACTGTAATGGGTAAGTTCACAGTAGAGTGTGCATCATAATTCGGGAAAAAGTGCATCATTTGTAGTCTCTACTCTTCGTCGAGCAGTTGTCTATCACGATTAGAGTAAGTACACAGTAGAGATCGTAAATCGGCTCTCGAAGTGCATTCCTTTTCTCTAACTCCATATCTCTCGCTGATTATTGGCAACCGCTCGACAATGAGTTAGAGGAAAGGAATGTATAAAACTTCGACAGCCGATTCAGTCCAGAGGTGACAATAACTGAAATATTTACGTCAAGCATTATTCCTTTTAGGTAAACTCCATCGAAGCTTATTGAGCCCTTATAAGCTTGGTCCAATATAACCCGAAACTGGGGAGTGTCTTGAAAGAACATCCCAAACATGGCGTACATGTAAATGAGGAACATTGCCTGCAAACATTTTAGTGGACGATTTTGCCTTAGTCTCTGATGAGTGAATGTCAAGAGCGCCAAGGATGTTTGCGCAGTAGGGGTGAAAAAAAACACGGTCCTATTTCAAAGGGTCCATTTCATAACTATGACGTAAACGTCCATGGTATCGTTAGCCCTTATCTGACCGCTTGAGGTAGAATCACCAATGATAATCGATATTCGTACAACCTCAAGATCCGTTCGCTAAATGTTTGTGATTATTTTGTTTTAATAACGTTCCATGAATTATCAGAGAAGGGTTGATACAGTTCTCAGGAAAAAAAATCGAAAAATCATTTGCAATTTTCTTTGCTGATCCGCGATTTGTTTTTTCATCTCTTACACGGAACTTGTTTTAATTAGTAACAGTTTCACCTGCACAGCAGAGCGTATCTGTACACAAAACTATTCGTAATCAGGAACAGTATAATGATGAAGGAAGAAAGTACAGTTTGCATGCAAATCTAAATGGGCTCATCTTACTTTGAAAATTTTACACACCTGCATTAAAAACGAGTGCTCTCGAAGCGGTGAAATAGGGAAAATAACGAAGAATCCACGGCCGGTGTACCAGGCCTGATGCAAAACTTCGCCACTGCTGTGATGTATTAGCTTACGATTCCTATTGTTGAAAAACATATTGAGTAGACAATGTCTAAGCAACTTATACAAATTGTGAAATATCTTAATCCAACATTTTATTGGTGAGGAAAAGATTTTAGTACTTGTAGTGATTAATTTTCTCTCCACAATTGAAGATCAAGGAGAGAAGCAATCCGTTGAGCAGTAGTGCACCCGATGTATTGAAGATGAGATCAAAGTATAGGAACCAAAAGCCGTCTGTCAGTTTCATTAGGCAGTTTCTTGAAAAGTAATTTTGCAGCGGAACTGCGTTGAAGAGCATTAACGCATAGATGCATAGAAAGCCATACAGTTTAATTTTCTCGGAAGAAGTCAAGCAATTGGACCTTTTTGAAAACAAAGACAGAATTGTTTATGACCAATCAATTGGAAAATATACAGTGGATCATGGATGAAAAAAAGAGAGCGAAAGGGTTACATAGGCAAATTGAAAAAAAGGGGAACTGGCGAGATTACTGTCATTCATCTCGCTTATGCTTATCCATCACTCTTCTTCGTAGGAATATTCTTGAAATAGCTCTCTACTTCAACAAGGTAAAGGTGTACTGTATTAACTGATTTCTCTAATCTCTCGACTGTTTTCTAGACATCGCATAACGCTCGTCGCCTTACGAAGTCCATTCATTCTCTCTAATTCATCTCCGAGCGATTGTCTATACTCTATAAGAGATAACAGCTCGGAGACGAATTAGAGAGAGAATGAATGCACTTCGGGATGCGACTTAGAGACGCTATGTCTACTGTTTTCCCATTCTCCCAAAAGGTCTGATGCCTTTCACTATGCCCTTTCCACTGAAATGCCAGTACATAAAGGATTTGTTGTGAGCTCTGTCTTGGGCATGAAAAGCCAACATTAGTGCATTTTTCAGTTGTCTAATTCCCTCGAAGTGGTTGTCAATCACAAGACAGAGACTACAGCTTCGAGGGACGACCGAAACATGTTCTTCTGCTAGCTTTCCGTACCCTAGCTATGACATGGAAATCAAAGAAGCGTTCTTTAATTTCATCCATTCGCAAAAATGAACATGAGAAAACTAAACAAACTTCCGGGTGCAGGTAATAAATATAGGTAATTCGATGAATTAGCATATTCATATTACGAAGCTTAAGGTGGACTAAGAATAAGTAAGGGTAAGAGTTGTTGTTCGACAAATAACGGACTGTTTCTTATTTGAAAAGCAGTTACTTTTTTCATCATTGATTGGCGCATGCGGTCTTATTGCTTGATATTGTGTAACCGTTGCTGAATGTTCTACAATCGGCCATGCTCACCGCCCACATCTACACAATGTGTCTAAAATAGGCTTGTCTAGCCGTGCCCCCTCCCCTGAAGTCACATATCGCGATATTCTTCTTCATCACTTATGCGTCGGACGAAAAGATATTTTTGGAAAACATAATATCGTAAGCGTAATTTAGAAATAAAACAATTACCGAAATCATAGGTTGCTCGTACACGACTGTGCAAATAATTATCACTTCACTATTCATCAAAATCATTTCATAGCTCTTATTAATGTACTTACAAAATGGAAAAACGTCCAAAAATAAGGCTTGGGATGTTGTTGAATGTGCCTTTCAACGGAAATTGCATGACTCAATAGGAAAAGGTTTGGATAGGCCACTCAAAAGAGTTTTAGGAACCACACTCAGTTTGTTCATATCTATTGGCCTTCCTTTGAAGAATTGATTTAGGTAGTCATCACGCACAACAATTTGCAAATATATTACTGCAAATGGCCTCTCGGAAAGAATTCGCAATCATGTAAAATAAAATTTCCGCAGGTGATAGCCAACGCATAGGGGCACCTCGCTGCAGATGCCGTTTTTCGCAAAAAAGTCTCATCGTTGCACAATTGATGGCGCGAAAGAGCGCAAAGTGATGGCGAAAAATTTCGCGCGCTTTAGACCGCGCCACACTTTTCGGCCAACTGGCATTGTGAGTCACAATTTGTGACGGGCTGGGCGTACCGACTTTAACTTGCTGTGATACAGGGTCGTCATATTCAGCACAAATGTCCCCTGTGGTACAAGAAACATTTCAGTTTTTTTAGGGAAGTGAGAGCTGAGATATCAGAGGAAAACTGTTTGTTCAAATATTTTTGACCGATGTGCACATGGTATAATATTAGGTTGGTGCATAAGTTCTGGCATATCTAATTTCACATCGATTATCTTCGTCCAACCTGATATTAGCCATGGCCCATAATCATCATAGACTACCCACACAAGACCTCACTAGCTGCCACCATCACCAGCCTCTTTCGCAATAACGCGCCGTGGCGCGCTTTTTCGAAGTTGGCCTATTCGCGCGCTCTTTCCCCTGTTCGGAACGTTTTGACTCGCCATGGCTCGGGCAAAAAAGCTACCTCTAAGGTCTCAACGGTATTTTGTGGCCAGCCGAACGACCGTTAACTGTGATTGTTTTCTTCGCTCAATTCGCAGTATTCGCGGAGTTACAGCGGAAAAAAGTGGAAAAAACCGAAAACTTTTTTGCGTGCAGCTAGGACCTCGTGCTTCTCCCAGTTGGCGGGTAATAGTAGGAGTATTAAAACTACCACATATGGACCATTTAAGATTTGAAATACGGCCGCAGTATTCAAAAATATTGTTTTTGGGCCTATACCGGTGTGATTTTTTTGACAAAAACATTAATAACATACCCCGTTTTGAATTTTCCCGGTTCCCCAAACAAATTTTTAATGCTCCAACTATTATCAGCCAACTGAAAGAGTCACAAGGTCCTAGCTTCACGTAGAAAATTTTTCGATTTTTCCACTATTTTCATTGTAACTCCGCGAATAATGAGATATGAGCCTAGGAAAAATTATAACTTATCGAACGTCTGGCTGGCTACATTTTGTCTGTTGACACCTTCGAGGTAGCTCTTTTGCCCGAGCCAGGGCGAGTCAAAACGTTCCGAACAGGGGAAAGAGCGCGCGAATAGGCCAACTTCGAAAGCGCGCCGCGGCGCGTTATTGCGAAAGAGGCTGGTGATGGTGGCAGCTAGTGAGGTCTTGTGTGGGGAGTCTATGATAATTATGGGCAGTGGCTAATATCAGGTTGGACGAAGATAATCGATGTGAAATTAGATATGACAGAACTTATGCACCAACCTAATACAATCGTAAGCAGGGAACGGAAAGCAAGCAGAAGGTCGTTTTTCTATCGTCTTATTCCATTGGAACAGTAGTTTGTCTGATGTGATGGATAACCACGCCGAGAGAATTAGAAGACTGAGAACTGCGCTTCTGTTTGCTTTTCGTTCCTTAATCCTAAGTTGAAGGCATATATTCAGGCACTCCAAATAGCCAACATGTTCGCTGTTTATGTCACGATCTCATTCAACTTTGCCATGAGTGTTGCCACCATTGCGCTTCTGCTGAGACGCAATCGAAACAAAGAAAATAAGGGAAATCCGAATACCGAACTGGTGGGGAACACCTCCTCCGAAATACAAGTGCGCCGTGGACATTTGCGTTAGAATTGTGAAATTTAGCCGCGATGTGATAGCGCATTTCACACAGGAATTTTTTTCAAAATACTGCCAATATTCCCTAATTGGCAGCCTTTTTCTGTGTGTTGTCCATTTTGTAGCGTGTCGCTTGTGAGGCGTTTAGTGCATTCGTCATGTTTCTGCTTTCTGATGTGCGGTAGTATATGCATTTTATAGACATCCGCACCGCTGAGAGTAGAGACATCACGAATGCACTAATAGACTCACATGCGACAAGCTACCATATCACCACAACGACTAAGTGTCCATCGTGCTCCTCTGTATTTGACCCGATGACAGGGATCGCAATATGGAACGTTATTGACAGCCGTTAATTGTGTTGTTAAAGATGATTCAATTTCCCAGACAGTTTGCCCTTAAAGACAATAGAAGTGACGATACAATCGTTTGCCCAAGAACACTTCCATCAGCAATTCTCTTCTCGTCCTTTCGACAGACCCATTCTTCTTCCCACATAACTGCGTGTCTCTTCCGCATTGTCGGAGAGATTACTACAGCGTACTGGTGATATTGTTGTCATAGTTTTATGTTGTGATTGTGAGGAGGGTGGGGTAGTTCGATGATTTACTGACAGCCGGCAATTCACTCGTCGTCTAACTTCGTTCGGTAGCGGTCGTCTCTACAACGCAGGGACGACCGCTACCGAAAGAAGTTAGACGACGAGTGAATTTCCGGCTGTCAATAAATCACCGAAATACCCCACCCTAATTGTGAGGACACGTATCTCATAAGGGCATTGAGTTTGGTTTCCTTGCTTATTCAGATTGTATCTGTATTTTTCTCCACAGAGGGAATAACGTTAGAATAATGAAATGATTGATAGATTTACAAAGTATATTAGCTAGAGTGGACAAAGCAAGGCAGAGTGCATTTTTCATTCGTCTAAATCACTCCGAGCGGTCGTCTATCGCATGAGAGTGACAACCGATCCGAGTGAATTAGACGAATGAAAAATGCACTCTGC
>JACMIF010003449.1:0-14593 GCA_014805445.1 Diplogasteroides magnus
CCCCCCCCCCCCCCCCGCCCCACCCCCGCCCCCCCCCCCCCCCCACCCCCCCCTCCCCACCCCCCCGGCCCCCCCCTCCCCGCCCCCCCCCGGCGCCACCGACCTCCTTTGTGTCGTGAACACTCTGTATGCAAATGCAAAGACCCGTGTGTTAACACTATTCAAAGGAAGTCTTTAGACTCTCGCTATTCACCGCAAATACCGCCGAAAGTGATACCGCACTCGCGCGCCAATCTAGGGTCAAGTGAGTGCGCGACCGGATAATGACCCCCGTCATTTAAGACACCCTGTCATAAATGGTCCCGCACGGAACTTGAATACCGTAAGACGGCCCTGTTGTGAGACCCGGTCGTAAATGGAAGTTGACTACAGTAATCCGGATGATGATGGCTTGTTAGAGGACCCCATCATAAATTGTCCCGCACGGAAGTTACGATATCTATTGACAGGCGCGGGCGGCTGAGTATGAATGTTTGATTGGCAACGCAACTATACACAAGTGTGTATCACTCTTTCCATCATTGGAACACGGGGGAGAATGGAACCGGATATCTACCGTATACCTGTGAGATGGAACTAGGTAGGTACTCCCAACACGACAGTGCTACTACCCCAAGGTCACGCGGATTACGGTATTTACTTGTTTCGCTGCTAAATGTAGCACCGCCAGACTACAACAACGTCCGTGAATTCTTGGAGCGATTAAGGTGTGAAGCTGTCAAGATAACGCTAAGCGGTGGATAAGCCGCGGGTGAGGCTACGTAGCTTGTTAAGCAACACTGTCAAATGGTCCTACGCAGAAGTTGACTACAGTAACCTTGCAGGCAGCCGAAGATCTTGTCTGGCACGATTCCCATTACGCAACAGGAACAGCGTACTCATAACGGCTATTTGTCAGTGTACAAGTGACCTCGGGGCGAGAGACAAGGGGGAAGATAGAGAGAACAGAGAAAAAGAGACAAGATTAAGATCGCATACAGGATGTGTATACTGGGTGTACTAGGGTCATGGATGAAGTTGATACAGACAGACTCAAGACAAGACAAATAGCCCCTTCAACAGACGTACCATCCTTCCTGTCAAATAGATAGCCACCTGAAGGCTACGGTAGTCAGGTCCCGCACGGAATTAAAAAGCCTGGCACGATGCCAAAACTTCGCTATCCCCTGAATCAGGGTCCGTGGTGCGCAAACAGAGTCAGCTGGATGATCACTCAAGGAAAGCAAAGAGTGACACTTGACGCCTCGGCTAAGTGGGTGGCGATCGCGCGCAGCTGACAGCCGGGATACGGTAGTAAGGTCCCGGCTGGAAGTCCTGATTCAGGGGGAGCAATATCGGCGCTTTGCCAAGATGGGCGCAGCGTTCGAAGTGAACGGTGGGTGAGAATGGAAGGAATGGGGAGGGGGGAGTCAGTCGACTTTACCAACGTCGATCGGGGCTTAACGGTGCACCAAATCGCGTTAGACTAACCCCCGCCTCTCGTCGCCCCAACCCTCTTTCGCACTTTCCTGATCAATCTCGGAAAACTTGGCATTCTGCCAAGAAATGTTCTTCAGGATATCATTTACAAAACAAGCGAATTTTTACGTAAAGGAATGTTGAAAGTGGGCGGAGTTGGGCGGTTTGGATACTGTGGAAAGGAGGAGAGAGAAGAGGAAGACCACTGATGATGGAAGGAAAGCACACCCGCCATGCTCCTCCCCCCTCTTCCTCTTCAGTTAGACTGAAGGATCGTCCGGGCTGAGCCCAGACTCATCCCATGATTATTTTCGTGATAATCTCGGCCCAAGTCTACTGTTGAGTGCGGGGCTGAACTACTTCCCCTTCCTCCACCTCCTCTGCCTCTTCTCTTCTTCTTCTCTTTCCACTGTCATCCCTACTACCTAGCAGCCCTAAGAGGTTTAGCTCCCCCAACTCATCCGGATCACTCGGACTTTGCATTCATTCATTGATTATGTTGCTGATTCTACGTGACAAATCGATTTCGCTCCGTTTCTCAATCGGCTCTCGTTGATTTTCGACAATTTATTTCTGAATCAAAACTCTACTGACACATCACAAGATAGAACATGGGCCCGTGCTCGACACAGCTAATGATAATACAATGTTTGCACGAGTCTGCTCCTAGATCAAGTGTAAATGACAATTTTTTGTTCCGCCGCATTCCCCGATTCCGCGACTGCTCGTTAAGGAATGCAAACCACTTGTCGGGCCGCTGCTCACCGCCACCGTCTTATCACACTTGGGAGGACGCTTTATTGACTGTCCTCTCACTGCTATTGATAAGAGTAAGAGGGTGATTGATGACTCCTTCTGTGATGCCTCCTTCACTCCTTCTTCCTCCCTGCCTATACCTTATCACTATTCTATTCCCCCCTCTTCGCCTTCATTAGCACACCTCACAGTGACAAATCCCCACACTTAGCGAGATTAGAGCACCCCAATTTCTGAATCAGCGGCGCCATGAACACATTACTGTATTTAGGAATTTTCACCTGTTTCAGCCTCCAAATGTTTGTCTTCGAATGACTTTTGACCACAGTTTGTCCCATTTTCGTGCAGATTCACGAAACATTCCCCCTGTTGCGCAACCTGATAACACCAATTCCCTGCATTCTCCGCATTCATTCGTGTCTTTCGATCAAAATGAGACCGGGGGCTTCGCGCGATCCACCTGGCTACCGTATCCTCGGACTTTCCCTTCGGGAGCACCTGTTGGGGGGGGGGGCGCTTCACTGTTGCTTCTTCTTGGGACACACACGTTTGTGCAGAAAGAACAAAAGGGGACGCCCGGCCGGGGATTAGCGTCTTGACTCTCTATTCGTCGTGTTTGTGTCACACATTTGCGTACAAACTCGGTCGTATGTGGGGAAACCCCATCAAAGGGACCGTCTGACTCGTCTGCGCCCTCTTGTTATCCCATACTCTCTCATCGCTCATTTTCTCCAATCCTCTCCATCCACCTTGCCTCTCGCCCCAACTGTTAAGCTCTCGGCAAATGTGTCGGCTGTCTATGAAAGATTGTGTGTGTGTGGTATGGACTTGATGATTCTGTCATATGTCAATTGACAGAATCAATCGATACCGGATACTGTGGCGGAAACTCTATGCAAATTGTTCTGGTTTGGGAGAAAAGGGAGGGGGAAATAAGCGGCTTTAGTCGTCCATGGTTGTGGTAGGAAGAGAAGAGAAAGGGAGCAGAAATGACTATTTCCTCTCCTTCTCTACCGTGTCCTCGTACACCATTCACTCTCACCCCTTCCCCATTGCTGCAGCGAAAGTTGGTCGATCTAAAGGGGGACACGGGGCAGTAGTTATCGCCGAGGTACTGTAAGAGTAGTGACAGGTGGGAATTGCGCGGCAAAGGGCGGAAGACACAGTTTATGCGCTTCTCGGGTGACATGTAAGATTATCAGACAATGACCGTAATCGGATGGGGCAGGTGATTTCTTGGAATCACCTTGACGAACCGGAGAGGGTTACGGTAGTTTCGTCGGAGGTCATCTTCATGACTTGGGTCGGGGGGAAGTGGCAGTCGCAATCAGTTAGAGTGGAGTGGAATATGGAAATAGACATGTTGGCTCATACTTGTTTGCGGTGTGAAATGTGCCGTGACGGCGGTTAAGTCTCACCACTCTCATTAGGATCAGCCACTGATTATTGACGCAAGATGTGAGGTCCGACTGATATAAATAAGTGGAACAAACGTGCACTTTTAGTGTCACTTATCCAAATGAATCGGTGACCGCTGATGCCAACGGCAAAAGCAGGCTGATGTGATCGCTAGTGCATTGCATTTACTCGATGATCAGACCGCACATCATTGGTTATAATCATTTATGCGAAGTAAATTACTTGATCCGCTCCGCCGTTCAAGTTGAAAGATGACATATGCATCGTTTCGGTTAATTTTGTGGGAAAACCACGCTGATTCCAATGATCAGGGCCCATTGTCGCCGAAAACCATAAATACATAAATGTCAAGTCAAATGATTTTCGGAAGATTTCGCACGGGGAACAAAGGTTCTAAAACGGCAATTTCAAGCAATTCTCATTAAACTAATTTTTGTGGAGCGGCTCTCTATCAAACCTAAAGACAACTGCTCAGCGGAGATTAGACGAATGAGGGATGCATACAATTACCGTTTCAGAAACCTTAATGGGGAAGTCTCTAGTCATCTCGGCTGTCGTGAAGCCTCGAATCTCACCAATTTCTCCGATTGCTGACGTCGACGATTCCTCAGTCCCATGCACAGAAGCCTTTAGACGACGGCGATATCTCCGCCCATCGGGATCGTCCCGGAGATATATAAGCGATAATCAGCCACAGTCCGACTGATATATCCCCCAGTCCGATCGCAACTCTGAAGCTCTTCGAAGATTCCGACGTCCTCAGCTCGCTCATGTTCAACGGCAACGACAATCCGGTGGGTTAGCTTAGTGGTATCCGTTTAGTCTCTTGACCCTCGCTGACCCGGGTTCGAGTCCTCCCAGACCCCTACCAATTATGGATATGCTCGCTCTTGACACCTTGAGCTTTTACGCGGCCCTGATATTATGGTCTTAGGAGGAGAGTGGGTACTCTACCCAAGGATGGGAAGACACAGTGGTGGCTTTTAGTGCAAATTAGCATGTTCGGGGTAGCTACCGTATTGGGAAGCCTGGTGAAATGTCAGGGGGATTGGGGTAATTGAATTGTCTGTGAGCGGAGTCATCTGAGTGGGTTGGCGTCAGTAAGACTGGTAATCCGGGGATGGTCGGGTATTTCTTACGAAAAAGGCGATTTGAGATCATGCTGCTCAGTCGCGGGATATGCGGTAATCCTAACGATATACGGGGGATTTTTTTAGTCTTCCGGAGATCTGCCGTCATGTAGGTAGGCGAAGCAACTAGATTAATCGGTTATCACTTCTTAAACGAATCGTGTCTTCCATAAAACACCCTCGGCATGCAGAACCGAAAAAGCTTGTTCACAGTCATCGTTGGTCCCTCGACGACGTCCCTGATGATCAGGGTCAGCTTGATTCTGGTAGCCGCTTCCCCACAAGGAGAGTGCTTGCACGTCTTCCAGTTTGTTCTCCCTTCCCATTCTCCCTCCTTCTCCTTCTCCCGAGTCGTCATCTTCCAGCAGTTAGAGACAACTGCTCGCGAGAGACGAGTGACAGGCAAATGGAGCGACACAGAGTGCAGAAAGCATCGGAGCGTGTCTTCTTTTCAAACAAATACAGTAGCCTCCCCGTCCTTCCTTCGGGGCCCAAACAATGTCTTCTTCCACTACGCACACACCACTATCTCATCAGACCAAAGTCAACGTCCCCTCATGCCCCGCCCACTCCCCTCTGCTCATTGGTCGAGCCGGGCCACGCCCAGTGACTGTGGGGGTACGAGAGAGCGTGTGAATGGAAGAGAGTCTATAGATACGGAGGGGGAATTGGGAGAGGGGGAATAGTCACCCTCTCCATCCTCCTCCTCCTCCTCCTCTCAACTGTACTTACTTCGTCTCATGCGGATAATCCCATTCTTATTTTGACTCTGGCAACTTCAATGGGCTTAGCGCCGCTCCTCTCGCGTTCGCGTTGTTTCTCTCTTTTTTGCAGTCCGCTTATTTGTTTGTTTCCGCCCTTCGATTGCAATTCGTAATAGGATCAGAGTGTCTGTCAATCCTTAAGTAAGGCGATCAAGGGACGAAAAAGTAAGAAGCTTCCGTGTAGCAAACTTGGCAATCGGCTCAAAACGACATCTTTTTAAAAAGAAAACGCTTTCGCTGGACTCCCAAATCCGCGCGAAATAACCGATTTAGGGCCAATTCACAGAGTTTTAGGCCTGATAATTCATTCAGCGGCCACATGGGAACACTACGAGCAACATATTGTTTTTAGACTTCAGTTAAAGCATTCGAAATCCATTCATAGAAGCTTAGACGTTGCACTCCCATCTTGAAAAGCCACCTCAAATAAGGACAGTGTGTGTCTCATAACGCTCTTATAATTCTGTTTTACAACGGGGCCGCTTATTCGACGATTAGCCGGGGCGAAGTGAGACTAAGCGAGGCGGCTAAGCGCCGACAAAGTCTCATTGCCGAAACACAACAACCTGGGCGGTGGGAAGTGGCGCCGCTAATAGAAGTGACATCGGGTCCTGACGCGCGCGAATGCGAATCCCCTCATCAGGCATACGGTAGTGGATTATTGGCGGTCTACGTCAGAGGTTGTGGGGCAATTTCGGGAGAGATTTTAGTGTGATTGCTTCGCTGTCAATTGAAATGAATGGCAAGCAGTATAGGCCTCTGATCCCGTGGTCCTTTCGTAAGACGGCTAGGTATTGGTTAGCATTCTGCTGAGCAAAGCATGTGTGCCACCTTTTTTGCTGATGCAAGCACCACTGCATTTTCGCTCTGATCCTCAGTGTCATCGTGACAAAATTCACACTCTCGAAAGACTATAAATCACATATTGGCTCCTCTGCTGACTGACTACGCAAGCAGTGATAGTGGGAGCTTCACTTCAGTCGATTTGTCTTCATTCTCTACTCCCTTGTCTCCCCTCCGTCCCAAAGTGTCCAAGGAAGGCACACACTCCTCATTTCGCGATAAGACCCATCATACTAGATTATGACACCTACAGTAATCTCCCCTTTCCTCCTCTTACTTCATCACTCCCATCAAACCTCGTTATCGCGCAGTTATTTTCTCGCTGAAGCGAGCGCTCGAGTCGTGGCCGCGTCCCGCCGCGACATGTCTCATTACCGTAGTCCATATCCACAGATGAGCGACGGATTCAAGTTACCTTCCTCCAACGACTCCGCACTGGGCAAGAGCACCCTGGACACGCCCATATTTTCCGATGTAAACACTTTTTCTGGAAAATACTTTTTTCTATCGTTGGGGTAGCGTATTAATATGTTTCACATGGGTTATAAGGAGTCTAGAGGTCTAAGCAAGTTGGTTTTTGTGTGAACTGAATAAAAATATATTTAGTTATACATTTCAGATGTCCTACCACTTGCCGTCGGTCAGCTCGGCGGCCGCGAGCATGAACAATGTCATGACAGCAGCATATCTCAGGGTGAGTGTGGTGCGGTGCTTAGTGCGAATTGGGAAACGATATAAACTGGGGAAAGTGGAATCATAGTAACCGCATGGTGCAGTTTGAGATTCGATAGAAACTGAAATTGGAAATTGCAGAACGGCTATCCCTCACACCTGACGCCCTTCCCGAACCCGCCGACGCACTCATTCCTGCCCACCGGAATGGGCTACATCACCGGTGAATATTTCGTTCCGTCTGACTCATCATCGATGACGACTTGTGCTGTTTATCGTCGCTATTTGCAGGAACTGCGCTGGACTGTCAGGCAAATCTCGGATGGCCTTCTCAGCAGCCCGCAAGGTCGGGATATGGGTAATTTCACTGCTAAGCAGTCGTTTTCTATTTCGAGACGACTGCTCAGGAGAGAAAAATGTTGTGAATACTCTAGTATGATGCTCCCATTCGCCTCCAGAATAACTCTGTTTACCGAGACTATGACGTCAATCGATATTTCGGACGATTGGAAGCCCTCATTGCTCTTTCCTGTGTAGTCTAAATGTTTGAAGACAGCAAAGATGAAAAATGGGGAGTAGAATGAGTGAATTAAGGAAACAACGCAGGGAGCGCACCACCTTCACCCGAGCGCAGTTGGAGATACTCGAGAGCTTCTTCGCCAAGACCAGGTCCGTTAATTTGCTTGGACCCAGACTAAAACACAGATTGCAGATACCCGGACATCTTCCTCAGAGAGGAGATGGCGCTGAAGATTCAGCTGCCCGAGAGCAGAGTGCAGGTAAATAATCAATTTCGTTCATGTTCTTGCCTGCTGAGTGGTCGCTTTTGAGCGACGGCGAACCCTAGTCATCAAGCGCAAAATGTTCAAATTTAAACACATTTTAACATAGTTGAAACCTACTTGGTAACAAAATCAGTTAAACCACTCTAGATCCCTTATACGGCTGCTCTGAAACATATGCAATCAGTAGTTGACTACGCCATTCCAAACCTGTCATTCTACATGTGCAGTATACGAATTCTATCTTCTTCTCCCTCTTCCCCTCTTTTCTCCTTCCCCCTCTCCCCCCGCTCCCTTCTCTCTCATACCGTAATCCCTTGGACGAACAAATAGTGCGACCTTCCCCTCTTTCTCACTCCATGCACATTGCATTGATTGAATGGAACATTGGGGGACTTGTGGTGTTTAACAAGGAAATGGTGGAAGTGCGTTGTGATGATTAGCGATTTTTCTTTCGAAATTCACACGGTTATTGATTAATCTGTAAAAAATGATGTAACATCAATATGATCTGACCAATCTCCACTGAAATGACTCAAGTAAGTGAGAGAAACGAAACATAAACAAGCTTGCAACCATTAGCAGGAAAGAAACTTACGATTGTTATCGCACACCTCATCAACCTACGATGGTTATCAGTCAAAAGACTTATGGAGATTAGTGCCTTTGCAGGTTTGGTTCAAGAACAGACGTGCGAAGGCCAGGCAGCAGAAGAAGGCACAACAACAACAGGTTTGAGACTTACGATGCTTAACGAAGACTTGATTGTTAAAGACGCATTGGGCATTTGGGCCATAGCGGGCAAATAATTCATCGCTATGGCGCAAAAGTTCTCGGAGTAGAATGATACATTGTTCTCGTCATTTCTCCTCACTAAAGCTGTGCAGTTGATCAAAGATTGGAAGCATAAAAATTAGTCAATGAGCCGATTCCCTATGAGAGAAACAAAACAGATTATGAGGGGGTGAGAGAATCATGACGCTATCATTAACACATCATCGCACATGATGCGGGTTGTCTCCCCGGAATCCGATCTTCCTAATCAGCGGATGTTCCAGGCTCAGGTGGCCTCGTCGTGTGCTAATGGCAAGATCAGCGCCTCGCCATCCACCGGAAACGGAGGTGAGACTTACGCGGTTTATCGGAAAATGGAAATCATTTGAGCGGCATATTGGAGAATTTCAATGTGCTTTTAAAATATATCTAGTTGACTGAATTTTTTTTTAATATTTTGAACATGCAATGAAAGGCACACGTTTCTCGGCGGAGCCTATTCGATTTCGTTTATCATGGGGAGATGAAACATATTTGCACGAGTAGATACTATCAATAATAATGTTTCAATCGAAATATCTTTCGCGATTTAGTTATATGTATATTGGTTGATATGCACGTGTCAACCAATTATTCTAGAATTTTGGTTGGATGATAAAAATAAATAAATAATAAATTTCTTCAGGCGGTGCCACAGGAGGCAGCAACTCGAGTACCGATGGAACCACGGGCAGTGAGAATAATGAGGTGAATCCCAAAGTCGGTTGGAATATGTTTCACGACCGGTGCATCCTGCGGCAATTGCGTTTTGACTGTTTACGAGTTGTTAGATCTGGAATACTCCGAAAACAAAAACAATGGAAACTGAAAAAAATGATAAAATTACAGATCGATGTGAAGACAGAAGAACCGTCCGCTGATTCGGTCAACCCCGACTCCCACTCCAATGCCACATCACCTGAGGCTAAAACCATCACACTCGCCGGACAGGTTTGATCCTTGATCTTTGATCTTTGATTTATTGATCTCTTACAGTATCCCCTGCACTCGTCACCCCTGCATTATTCTGCGACCAATGCAGCTGCCGCATCATTCAGGTAATTATAATTCCCTTCACTCCATTTTCAATAATCAAAGAAAATAGAATTCGATTTCTTTTGAATATTTCCTATTGCATAACTGCAGTAGTCCTTAGTTCTTCTCCTCATTCAAAAAAAATCAGAGAAAATTTCGAATATGTTTCATTAAGCGTTCTTATTACGCCAAATACACTTTTCAGCTGTTATTTCCAACTCCAACTAATGATATAGAAATGATCGCAACCATTGCAGGCCGGGCGCCTACTATCCAACCTACCCCCAGATGGGAGCGATGGACTATTTCGGAAACTATGCACAATCGGGTAGGTTGAGAGAGATCTATTCTGCGGATACAGTTAGCAATCAATCGATATTCTGAGCCGTTAGGGGAACCCGCTGCATCTTTAAAATAATCGGTCTTGCTTTCAGGTAACTACGCTGCTGCAGCAGCCTCAGCCTCTTCAACACTTGCCCCAGATTGGACAAAATTCTCCACCCTACAGTAATCCCAAGATATCCATTCAAGACCTCATTTGCGAGGATCTACAGTAGGCTACCGTATCCTCATGTATATATCGGGCGTAGTGCAACAAGTGAAACACACCCAAACCCCAACAAAATGAAGCTTTAGTGTAGAGAACTGAATGGCTGGCGGCAAGGTATCCCCCCATAGTAGATGTTAAGAGACCCTATCACTACGCACAGTTACAGTAATCCTAATATTTCTGCCCCAAAACCCCCAAGGCTTCTCTTCAATTGCATTCCAAAGATGTGCAGAGACTAGAGAAGTGAATTCGAGATATTCGAATATTTGAATTCACCTTTCTGGACGATTTATTCCATTGTTCAAACATTATCTCCATTCCTAAGTTCTCCCCCACAATTCTCTCGCAATTTTTCTCATTTACGCACTTTTCCTCCGAATTCTCTTCCGCATCTCACTACGACATTTACTTCACAGTCCGTCAATGGACTGCCCAATTGCTTACTCACATATTCCTACCGTATATCCAGGATGTAATCGATAGTTGTACTCTCCCCCGGTTGTTTGCTATTATTGATTGAAGAAGGGCTATTTTCTGAGATTTTATATTTAATCTATCCACCACCCGCTCATTCCACAACAGAGATGTTTTCATGTGTTCTTTTCGGTCTTCGTTCGGGATTCCAGGCATCACTTTTCACTATTGAACTCCCTTTCCATTCTGGGAAGAGGATTACTGTAGGAGTACTTACAGTAATCTCCCCAAAAATGCTTGAACTCCTCTTACCAGTTATACTCAGATAGCTGTTGGCTAGACATTGCCCCCTAATTCTGCATTAAATACTCCATAAGAAACTACAGCAAACACGTTCCGTTATGTATCATGCACAGAATAAAACGGATTCAGACAAACGTTGAACGATATATGATATGAAACTGAAACAAAGATAGAATTTATTTTAAAGTTTTTATTACAATACATCAATTCAAACATCAAGCGGATTGAAACCAAAACAATTGCACACATAAACTAAGGTTAAAGAGAATTCGTGCCCAATCCCTTTTGTTGTTCGAGCTGTTGACTGTAAAGGTATACTAAAGAACTAAAAAATGCATTTCTCATTCATCTCTTCAGTGCGGAGCTGCTTTCTTGGAACGCTCAGCGGAGATTAAACGAATGAGATATGCATTTTTCACCGATTTAGAAACCCTGTTGTCTATGATATAATATGTAGTGGCGAAAAAAAGCTCGCTAGTGAATGGGAAGTGATTGGAATTCCTATTTTAATAAACACACAGTAAGACACATAAACTCGTTACAACTCATTTCCACGCACCAGTAAACTTGATTCAGATATGCACAGTTGTTGCCAAACCGGTTAAATATCGTAAAAGTCCTAAAAAAATACACGAAACAACTAACAAACTTCCGATAAAGGCAAGATATTGCGTAATTACTGCTGATGGTAGCTTCGGAGATCGGTTTTCCACAGTCTTGGATGTGTACAGATAAAGTAAAAGGATTGACAAAAGAGTATGAAAACATAGATAGTGGCTGATTCATCCGGTCGAACATTCGAGAAGTTTGGACGAAGACAATTAGCTAGGGTGTCGCCAATTGGAAATATGTGCATTTCGTTTGACTGCACGCATCAGGCGACTAGCCCATCATAGACAGCCGGTCGGATTGAGTGAAGAGACAACTATGATGCACTATTTACTCCCATTTGCGACATCCTACAATTCGCCTCAATATCATCATCGCTCGTTCGTCGTCAATTCTGAAATGCATCCATTTCGTTCAGAAAAAAATAATATGTTTATGTTTCGAAGAATGTCTTTATTTTGTGCTGGCTACTGAAAAACAATTCCTCCGCGAAGTATTCAGGTGAGATTTTTATTGAAACATACTCACTTACTAATAATCAAAGAGCAGCCATATTGGGCGCAGCCCTTTTCTATAGATTTGCTATTGTGGCGAAAGTGCTCAGTCTGCACTACAAATATGTTCTCACCAGCTTGTTCCAAAAGAGAAGGAGTGGACGCTGATAGGGTCAGGTTGGTGTGTCCGTTGGCCAGACCGTGGGTCAGATTGCTAATTTGATGTCCATGACCGTGTAGCCCGCTCTCCACACCGTGGTGGCTGCTGTGGTTCTGTAAGGCAATTTTTATTTGAAGGACGCTGTAGGTATATTATTGATTGTCTCTATATTGCAGAGACGACCGGGCCATGAAAGACGCAGATGTGAAGTGAGATGTAAGGATAGTTGTGCCCACCCTACTCGGTATATCAATCTGATTTACATGAATAATATGAAAACCCACCTTCTTCGAGTAGGCGTGCTTCCAGATTTCGGCCAAACACGCGGTGCAGTGAAATCTGAAGACATTTCAGATGATCAGTGTGCTTATATCTTGGCACCATGCTAAAACGCTACTTTTTTTCTTTTTTCTTACCGATAGAATATGACCAGGGGCGAGATTGCGTAGATGATTACTGTGTAGCCAGTCTCCCCACCGTAGTCGTAACCGAAACCCTGAACAAAATGAACTTCCAAAAATAGTACAAATTAACTCTTCTCACGGTCGAGTTCATCTATGTTTCAGGAGTCCTATGTATATAACATTTTGTTGATCCCAACATATTGTTGTCTTTCTTTTCCTTTCACAATACTAAAAATCATGAAATATTGTCATTTCAAAAATTCGTTGTAAAAATAAGTAGGAACAACCTTCTTCATTCCTTCAAAGACAGAGAAAACGAAGAGTGTGATGTTGGCCATGAGAAGAAAAGTGACGAATTGCTTTCCGGGCATCGACTGCTTGGCGGGATTTGAATGAAGTCTAAAGATAAAAAAAAAATTTATCTATGTCATTAAAGTGTTATGCCCCTGATATGGCGATCAAGTGTTCATGTTCCAGCATTCAATTGCGATCACAAAAGGACAGTATTGGTTAAGGGGAAGAAACCCACCTGAAACTTAACATGATGAATAGTGCCTGGACGGACACTTGTATCATTCGGAAGATGTACGTGACGAAGGCGTGAACGGGCATCGGACGAAAACCCGAAACGTATTTGTTTATCTTCATGTTTCTTTACAATGCAACTGTTGAAGTAATTGTAAATATTCCTTGCCATTGAGTGATACACTGATGGTGAAACAGGATTGCCATTTATTTTTCAAAGAGCAACGTTTTAACCTTCATATTTCATATGTATTGTCCTTAGGATATCGGTTAGACAGATATTGTATTTCCTCCTTGCCAAGAATGATACACTGGTCGCGAAACATATTCGTCACTGCATATATATGATATTTTTCATATAACAACCGCCGTTTTGTTCGATGACAATCCTGAGCTAAGAAAAAATCGAATAACAAAAGGACTGCTAATTCCACGAGCAATGCTTCTATTTCAGGCGAACGACAAGATCATCATGGACGTTTGCGCAGTAATGGTGAAATGGACACTTGTGCCATGAGAATTACGCGAACTATGGCTCATTTGTCCATTTCACCATTATTGCACAAACTCAAATGGCGCTTTTTGTATTTCACTCTCCATTTCACCACAGGGGGCGCAAATATCTGCTCACCTTCTCGCTGCGTAACGAAAACATCGATCTCCACTGCACAATATAGTAGTTCCCCTATAAGTCCAAAGAAGAGGAGAATCTCGTCGATAAGCTCATTCGTCGCATTCTCTGTATACGACAGCAGACTCATCCTGAAAAGTGGAACTATCCAAAAAAGGAAACTCCTTAATTTGAAACCATTTCTTAATTTGCCCAATAGTTTGAACTTTCTCAATTAAAATATCGAGGAACTTTTATGGTTTATCTTGTGCGTAGAGAGGAAATTAGAATTTGAAAAATAATCAATTCATGAAATAGGGTTCATTATATTCACTTCTTTCAGTGAAGAAGTAATTTATCATTAGCCGCGATTAAACGGCTTTTATATCAGAGATTTGATAACGTTGTTGAATAACGGCAAATTAACCGAGTTAGAATCGCTAACACTAAACTCGCACTTCCCGACTAGGTGTCGATTGAGAGCACAGATAAAAGTCAGTCCAAAAGTCGCTAACTACCCCCCGAGACTCACCTCCACAATCCCAACAGACACGCCAGAAGCATAATAATGTACATGCTCAGGTCGAAAACGCCGAAGACCATCTCGCTCTACAAAAATCATTATTAAAATTAATTTTGCTACTCAAAACAATCCTGTGATTTGAAAGCTTCTAAATATGTTTCATGAACGGAATATTATGATGTGTTCTGGACGTTAAAGGAGCCAGAAAGGGAGATTGTTTTGCATGCACATTCGTTATCACTTCTCTCCATTCCCACACTTTCTCGTCGTCAGAGCGGTCTACTCTGACAACGAGAGAGTAAGGGAATTGGATAGAAGTGATAACGAAA
>JACMIF010003450.1:0-14591 GCA_014805445.1 Diplogasteroides magnus
AAAAAAGTTTGATTTTTCGAGTACGAACTTTGCCGATTTTTCCTACCTCTCAAACTCATTTTCAGACATTGAGATGTTGATTTTTGAACTCAGCGCCCTCGACTTAGTCACATAGGAAAGCTTGAACTGGGGTCAATTTTTGAGTGTGTGTCGAGGGTATCACACTCCAGTCAGATAGTGTCTGATAAGAATAGTGCTTTCAAAAAAAGAGACTCATTTCAAAGCAAAAAATGAGAAAAAACTCGTACCGGCCGAACTGTTACGCTGAATCTAATTTTCCTATGAGTAGTCTAGGCGCAACAATTGCTAAATCACTCCTGAGGTTTGGAGAAATGACGAATTACTGTGCAAAATGACAGAAACGTAGTCGCTGGAAAAATAAAACGGGTGTACTGGGTATAATAGTTCGATTAGGATGCATAATGTTATGCAGCCTATCTGAACTGTTATTCCTAGTATTATTGTGGAAAACGGAATTGATAAATTCCATGTCTCCAGTTGAATATCCGAACTTATTAAGGAATCTTGAAACATATCTGAATGCCAATGTGACAATATGGTTTTCATCGATAATACGGTTGAAACATGTTCAAATGCATCCAAAATGATTTTAAAAATCAATTTTAATTAGTCTTCATCAACATAATTTGAAAAATAGGTCAAATTCGCACTTTCACAGAGGAGTTCAGATATGCTTCACGATTCCAATATTAACAAACTTACACTTTGCGATCAGATTTTGAGACCGCCCAAATGTCACATGTGTACCAGCTATATCAAGTTCGTTTTCCACAATAATATGCGTCTCACAACTGGATGCCACCCTGGTCTCTCATTTTTACGTGCTATTTGGTCGTTTCGGAATATGTTTCAACTGTGAGATAAAGAGGCAACAGCAACAGTTAAGTTGGGATGCATAATAACAATGGTTGCATTGCCGTGTCGTCACGCGGCCAGAGGTCGAGTTCTTCGAGTCGTACAACACCTGCAGGATCTGGTCAAGGCTCGCTCTTGCCCTGTGCAGCAAGTTCTACTGCTAATGAACTCTCTGTTTAATATGGCTTGTCTCTGCCTCTCGAATAAATGCATAGCACCTTACTGATATAAAATGAAATCATGCAATAATGGATTGAATACATTCACTTAATTTTTTATAAGACGGGATCCAGATCTGGGTTCCCGACCAGATCTTGATCCGGTCTTGTAAAATTTGTTTTCTCACGCATGACCGACAATGTAAAAGACTTTCTGTGGCAGTTCGATCAATTTATCATAAGAAAACAACATGAGAACAGAGCGGAAAACATTTTATTAAACAATTAGGGACTCATAAATGCAACTAGAGGAAATGCAGAATCAAGGGACGAATGAATGATCAACATTGCCGCCGCACAGAATCACCACGGCCTTCTTGAAGGGCATGTCATCGCGGGAGGACGCGACCACCTAGATCATGTTCATAAAAAGGTTTTAAAAAGGTAAAGGTCTACTCCTATCAAGCGTAACCGCTGATTAGGGGAATCTGCTAGGCCAGTTCCTTGGAAGGGATTCGAGACCGGTGCTCCTTAGTAATTCTTTCTCCGGTTCTATACCATATACTCCGGATCGTGTTCATAAGGATTATTTTATGTATAAAAAGATTTAAAGGGGAGTTGATAACACTTAATAAATATGCACCTAGACTCCAACTTTATTGCTTCTTCAATAAAATAATTTAAATTATATTTATTTTACCTGTCTCAACCCAGCGAATGCGACCGCTGCAGTTGGCTCAACGTGCTGTTTGAGACGAGTCCATATGAGAATGAGCGCCTCGCGAATCTCCTCTTCACTCTGAAAGGAAATATTTATATTGGTTGAACTCTTATAGCAGAAAATTGGATTTCGAAACCTGTATTATTATGTGAGAAAGTGCACTTCTCATTCCTCAAATTCTCAGACGAGCGGTAATGAGCGAGACAACCTCTCTTCGGAGGTTAGACGAATGACAATCGCAGTTATAATAAATTCTCTGATAGCGACACTGATAGTGAGCCCAATTACAAGACTTACCACAGTGACAATCTCCCTGTTCCCGTGTGCATTGAGTATATGCCTGTTCCTCTGTCCGACTCTCCTCACTCTTATTCCATCTGCGATAGTCTTCAGTGCGCTGCAGTCGCCGTCGTGTGTGTCGTCGAGCTGCAGATATATTTCCTCTATGTCGCTGATGGTGACTATATTGACAGCCGCCATTTCGAACCGTCTAATTCCACTCCGAGCTGTTGTCTCTGCGATTTGAGAGACGACCGTTTGGAGTGGAATTAGACGGTTCGAAATGGCGGCTGTCAATATCGTCACCATCAGTGACGCCCTAATTTCCTCATACACAAGAGTAACGAGCACTATATACAGATAGTTGCTCCATAAGAAATAAGCGCTATTTCACCGTTTTCGCGCAAATTTCCTATCGGGAGAAGCACAAGAGCGCTGGTTTATCGTGTCGAAATCTACTCGAGAGAGAGAGAGAGAAATGAACATTTGCGCCGTAACGATGAAATATTTTCAAAACAATTTCAGCAGTTCATGGATGATTGCGCCGTAGCTGTGAAGTTGACAAAAGCACTATATTTTTCGCCAATGCCACTGCGGCGATAGTGCCCATTTCCCCATCGTGGTGTAAATTTTCAATCGCATTTCAATCATTGTTAGCTTGTTTTTTAAAGTTGTTTTTGACTATAAGCGCACAAATGCCGAACATTGGGCTAAGAAACATCCGTGAAACATATTTGAAAGTGTCTTGCTATGGTTTGCAATCGACAATCTAGTAGACGTACCTGCTTAGCCAAGTGCTTGCCCTCCGGCTCCACCAAGTACAGCTTAGTGGAGACGGGAAGAGAGAGAGCGAGACCGGCAGAAAGGCCACCGCCGCCCACCGAAACGAAGAGGGCCGGGATCTGGAATTGAAATGCTATTCTAACTTGATTTTCATGGTTGAAGAAGGAGTGGGGGGTAGTTTCCTCTCTGGAATTTGACTGTTATTTTATGAGACTAGAACTATGGTTGGCAGTTTGACCACTTTATGGGTTATGTTTCAGAGAGAGTATATCTTGACATATACGGTGGCATTGAAACACATCTCACAAAGTAGTCAAACTGCCAACCATATTAGGAACACTAACACCCTCGCCAAGTAGGTAGAAGCTTCAACTCATACAAAATTGTATTCCTCCATAGCATAATTTGCTCACCGAGCAGGACATTATGTATGCGCTCCTATTTACTACGCGTACTACACCAAATACCATCCCACACGAAACCCACAGGCTCAGGCGAAGACTTGACGAGAGCAGTCAAAAATATTCAAAAGCTCGCTCACATCGTCTTTCAATTGTATCTTCAGTTCCTCCGCGATGGTGCCCTGTCCACAGATCGTTGCGTCCGCATCGAAGGGTTCGATGACGGATAGAGAGCGCTCGATGGACAGACCAGCACAGTCCTCCTCACTGAATTTATTTAATCTTTGAAAAACATTGCTCTATAGGGGCGGTGGACTATTGATGATTATATTATATGAATAAAAGAAATGAGTTCCATCGATTGTATAAAGGGCGAACATTTGATTAAGAAACAATCGTGAAACATATTTGGAAACAATTATCGAGATGGTGCTGTAAGCGTTCGTTACAACTCTACCACAGTTCGTAGTCCAGATAAAAAGGCTGTATATAAAGTAAGCAATGGACAAACCGATCAGTAATCGCATCACCGCATCTGTGAACATCGGCGCCATAGTGTAGAATTGCGCTGACCTGGAAATCATTCCAGATTTTAGATAACGACTGTCCGGACAGAATATTCACACGGAACGGGATATTCACAACAATGTTTAAGCTGCATAAATAAATGTAGGACGGTTCCAATAAGAATTGTATGCCGCAAAAATGTAAAATAGGGAAGAGAGAAATCGATTTTTTTCAAGAGAAGCGGAATGCTTGATCAATTTTTCTGTTCAAATGAAGATAGACGTTTTCAGAATGGAACAGAATATTCCTCGCCTTTGCCTCGGGTGCTCCTCTGGGCACTACCACAGTACACGCCAGTCCGTTCTTCTTCGCCGCCCAAGCCACTGCTTGTCCGTGGTTACCGGAGGAGTGCGTGATCTGAAGGGAGGATTGGGAAGTGTCGACTACCGTGCATCGTTATTGCAAGAACAATTTTTTTAAATCTAATTAAATTGTGAAACTTCGGCTACCGTATGTATACATAATCATTTACAATGTCAATTGTATATCTTCAAAGTCTCTCAAAAAGAAATTAGTCAATTGCAATTTTTCAGAACTTATGGCGCGCGTGGAGAATATTTTATTATACGCTTTAGTGATTATTGTGAAACATGCTAATGGTACGGCATTAGACAACAGCTCCCCGGATATTGTCTTTTTGCAGAATTTGGACCATTAGTACTCACCACTCCCTTGACCCCCTGTTCCTTCAATCGATAACTATTATTGATTGATGACGCCATGTCAAATGTCGTCATCAATCAATAAATGCTACAGTGACCCTCACCACTCCCTTGATGCCCTGTTCCTTCAATCGATGGACATTGAACAGAGCGCCTCGTGCCTTGAACGATCCTGTCTTCTGTAGGTGCTCCGCCTTGAAGAGGACCTGCAGTGATTACTTTAGCAGGGTTAAACCACCTTTGAACATTTGTGCCGCTACCAAATTTCAGTCTTATGTCTATATGTTTACAAATTGTCCATAATTCTGACTCTCATTGATGAAATATAGACCCCCGCTATATACAGGGTCTTGGAAACATATGTGATTTTGATATCTTATTAGGCGGAAATCCTCAAACAACCTCGCATCCGACCATGTCACTGAGAGTCGATGACTTCTGTATGGGAGTCATGGGCAGTTGGTCCTTGAGGAACTCGAACGCCTCCTTCACCCCCTCTGCTGTTGCCATTTTTCTAGAATATTTTATAAAATAAATTTACCTTAAGACATGTGCCAAGCATTGAAAAAAGGAACGACGACAACTTATATTCACTCGATGAAACATATAATAAATAAGGAAACCACGTCGCAAATCAAAGGTGTTTGAGGTCAAGATACATTAGGGAGAGCACAGTATTGTGCCACATGCAAGAACAAACCGGTCGAATAACTTTTATAATGTTCGCGTTGCATATTTTTCAGAGAGAAATACGCGAAAATTGAGTTCTAGTGTATTATAGTTTGCGTGTTGCATACATGAACACCGTCTGCTTCTTTTTCCACTCTTCAAACCCTGTTGTCTCTCGCGGCATTTCTACCGTACATTGAATTGAATAATCAGGGGTTTCGCGGCAGGAGACTAAACCTCAAATTGTGGTGTAGTATTGTGGTGTGCCGAGTGCATTTTTGTTCTTGCATGTGGAAACCCCTTTTCATAATACTGTGAGAGAGAGAGCATCTGCTGATGCAGACAGCAAATAGTTGAAAAATCTGGCAAATCCGAAACATTTTAGGCAATTTGCAGTAAACTTCGAACATTCCTAATATCTACTAACAAATTTTTCGGCAATTTGAGAATCTAAGATCACGGACGACATTTGAGCAGACAAGAAGACTTCTAGAATGTGCCAACAAGAAAACGAATGGCGAAATTTCGCACTTCACTTCCCGAGGTCGAAAGGCGCGCACTGAGCAAACATTGCGGCATCAAGGAAACAACGGCGTTCACTGGCAACAGTGCGATTTTTTTACATTTTATTTATTGTTAGTTGTGTTTGTTCGTTTATAATCAAGACCACACCTGACTGAGATCGCTAAGACGATCTTTCAAGCATCTATATCAACAAGATGAAAAATAGTTTTGCCGCTATTTATATGTTTTGATATAAGAAAGAGGAGAAGCTTCTTCAGCGTAAAAAAACTACCCTGACCCGTAAACGAAGTTCGTGAAACATAAACGATACAGTGAATTTAAAAAAAACCGCTAAATCAAAAAAAATACTTGAGAGACAATTCACGCAGCATTTGGTAACGCCAAACTAGCTGAGAAAAGGAACCATAATCGAGGTTGCTTTTTCACTCAAAGAATACTGAGGCTGACACAATATTATGAATAGGCAGGGAGAGAAAAGCATAATCGAGGCAGGCTTACAACTCGCAATTTTGGTTTGTCTTTCCCTTGTTAGTTGATATTGACCGGAACACCACACAATCTACATTGGTAAATTTGCCGCCATTCTTCTGCGCAGAGCGACTGATTCACCACTTGATAGACGGCCGCGATACGGAGAAGAATGACGACAAATTTACCGATTTTGAACCCTTACTAAACACAGTGTGACTCTAAACGTAAGAGAAAAAGAGAGGGGATTCGAAAGGCGGGCGATGCCCTCCTCTGATAAGCACAAATCAGGCGCGTGTGTGTTTCTCTCTCGACCATTGATTGTCCGTCTCTTTCTTCCTCTTTCTCCTTCTTTCACTGTTTGTGCAATCAAGAAACTGTCGCAGAAAAAAGACAGCGAAGTACAAAACTACTTCAAATACATTTCAAAGTTGGGCGAAAACCAAAAAGTGTCACACAATCAAGAAACTTTTACCGGAAGAGATTAAAAATTTAAATGTGAAAAAGAATCTAAAGGATCCCCGCAGGAAAGGACAGCAATAGCCGTTTGATTGGTCGGGCAGAGGTTAGAATTGAAAGAGGAGAGGTCAGTGGGGAACGAGAGAGGAAAAAGCAATGGGACACAGCGAAGAAAACGAACGGGACGGACACGTGGCAGTCAGAGTGCTAAGGTGAGAGAGATAGTGGGTAAAAAAATGTAAGGGTCGTACTAATAGGTATAACAGTTCTGTTGGGATGCATAATATGAAACTCGCATTGCAAACAAATCCCTAAGAGTAAGGATTGATGGTATGTGAGGCGGGTTGAAAGATATGTAAGAAAGCGAACGAGTCACATGGCAGTAAGACTAACAATAAGAGTAAGAGTGAAAGAGTAAGAGAAGGAAGAAAGAGAGAAAATGATGCACTTTCTTATGAAACAAGCGTGCAGAATATGCAGTTAGACTACTTTATGGGTAATGTTTCAAGTATTCTATATATTTGAAGATATACCCTCTGCGAAACATAACCCATAACCCTAAAGTAGTAAAACTGCCAACCATAATGCAGAAGCAAAAACGCCCTTAAGATGGGAATTATGAGTTCTAAAACGGTAATAAAGTGCATTTCTCATTCGTCTAACGCACTCGGAGCGGTTTTCTATCCCTCGTAGAGACAACCGCTCCGCTGACGTTGAGATTAGAGTAATGAGAAATGCACTTTATTGCCTTTTTGATACCACTAATGGGAATCTCTTGGAATCGGTTGGATGTTGATTGGGTCAAGGGAAAAGCAAGCGAATCCGAACGGAACAAACACATGGCAGCAACAGCAAGAGACCAGAGAAGAGGAGCATGAAGAAAGAGACATGTAATAGCTAGGGAACGCTTTTTGGAAAATATGTGCGTCATTTGTCGTCTCTACTCTTCGACTAGCGGGTACCTATCATTATCAGAGACAACAGCTAGCCGATGACTACGCTGACAACAGAGCCGATGACGCAAGACGACAAATGACGCACTTATTTTCCAAAAAGCGTTCCCTAGCAGTAGCAACACATAAAAACCGAAGTGTTGCTATTGCATGTCTTTCTAACTGTTGAATGATATCCAGAACCAAGTTCGAAGGAGTGAAAAACGATGCAATTATACGATAATTTTTAGACGAGAGAGACAGTCGGTCAAAAACGCAAGGAGAGCACTAATTAGAATAACGTATAACAGTTCTGTTATGATGCATAATATGAAAGGGTTCCCTTATCAATACATTTAGGGCATTTCTCGTTGGTCTAATCTCCGCAGAGCGGTTATCTCTCCGTTCGATAGACAATCGCTCCGCGGAGATTAGACGAATGACAAATCCACTAAATGAATTAATAAGGGAACACTACTATGGATCGTTGGAATACGAGGTGGTTCAAAAGAAAAGAAAGAAAAACGAACGAGTCACATGGCAGCAGTAAATACATGAGAGAGAGAGAGAGAGGGGTCGAGAGATTTATGTAGAACAAGAAGAAGTGGAGAACAAAAATAGATATACTAGGGTATGCAACCAGATAAATAATTACTAATGGAGTAAAACTCAACTTTTCAGCGACTACATTTTAAATATTAACTCTTCAATTAGCTGGGTCACCTAACTGACAAATATAACTATTTGCACGAATACTATATAGTTTTAATGAACAAACTCGCTGAATCCTAAAGAAGGTCAGTTGGGCGGGAGAGGGAACGGAAGACAGGGAAGAAGAAAATGGCACTATTAGCAACAAGGGTGAGGTCGAGAGAAGAAAGGTGAGAAGAAACGAGAAGAAGAGAGAGAGAGAGGGAGAGAAGGAAGAAAACACGAGAATAGATGGTCTTTGGGTGCAGAGAACGTGCAAATCGACAAGAATCGGGGCAAGATACGAGTAATTTCTGGCGAAAATATGCGTGACCTCTCGATGTTTACGCATAATAAGTAGTAGGGAATGGAAAGACTCAAGTGGGTACACGTTAGGGTTGGCAGTGTGTATGCGAGGTCGGTCATGTTTCACGAAAGCTATATAACTGTGATATATAGGGCTTGTGTATATACCGGGCACCAAGGTGCCATCCCTCCGGGGGTGGGAAATTGGTAGTGCCTTGCCACGGAAGGTATAGAACCGGAGAAAATGACCAGGGAGCACCGGTCTCGTAACCCCTGCTAGGAACTGCCTCAGCCCCACCCCTCAGCATAATGGGAGATAGGAATAGACCCTTAAATTTTAGGGCCTATGAAACATATTCGATTCCGCATACGAATTGCCAACCCTAGTGCACGTTGTTAGAGAATAGATGTTCCTTGATTGAAGACAACATGAAAGTCAACAAGTGTCAAGAAACAGCAAGGGAACATGGCAAACAATTCTTGAGTAAAAATGCATGTCCCATGGATATTTGCGCCAAGAAGTGCAAAATATAAGCATTCATCAATTCGTAAGGTTCTTCTCGAATTTCGCAATCATGGTACAAATGTACGCGGCGTACCGACATAAAAAATTGCGGAGTCATACGGACCTTTCAACGAGCGAGAGTGCTTCGAAATCAGTGAAAACGCGAAGATTCATTCGTAGCCTTAGGTAATCAGGGTCATGTAGTGGTCAAAGAGCGGAGAAGGAATAAGAAGCACATCTGGATATTATGCATCCTATCTGAACTGTTATTCCTTGTACGCGTCTCACACCTGAATGCCACCCTGGTCTCTCACTTCACATGCTATTTCGTCGTTACGGAATAAGTTTCACCTGTGAGATAAATAGACTAGAGCAACAGTTCAGTTAGGATGAGTAATACATCCTGGCATTGTAGGCGGGTTGTTTCCAGTGGAAACTTTTCATAGATATCTTCACTGACAACAACAAAATGCCCTTTTCTTATTGGGAGAGCGGTGGAAAATAATGCAAGAGGTGTCAGGGACACCTGTGCATTTTGATGGAAAGTTCTTAAAGTTCATGCTCGAGCCCTAGACAAATCGTCGAAATCAGCAAAGCAAAGTTAAATATCGAGCATGAAACACATCTCGAAAAGAAGGATGAAGTAGTACATTTTCTGACGTTCATATCGACGGTTGGGGGTTGATGAATACTACTATCGTCTATATTGCCACGATCACGGCGATTCAGCCTGGCTTGAAGCAACAAATACCAAACGTCGGCGGCAGACGTGGTGTGTGAATTTACTTAAATTTACGGAACATTTAAATGAAAATCTTTTAAGTTAATTCATTATTGACCTTCACGGGTTGATGATTCGCTTAGACATGAATTATGGAGCGAACGATAGTAGCGAAATGTTATATTTCGCAAATAGTGGCAAAAAGGCGACCAAAAGTCGGCCTGATTTTACAACCGAGTGTGCGGTGGTGTGGGCATTGCTTATGCAATTACGTGAATCGCCGTGCGATCAATGAACAAAGAGGGATAAAGAATCGCATCCGGCTACATCCTGGGTTTGTGAGCGTGTTGTTTCCGATGGAAACTTTCCATAGATACATTGACAAGAGAAAAATGGCCTTTTTTAACGGAAACATCATTTCCTATTTCTCTTTTCCCACAGAGCGACTACGAGAGGTGTTAGGAACGGGTGAACTACATACAATAGCGCCTGGAACACTTGATAATGGCGAAATGGAAACTTGAGCCTGGAATGTTGGGTTTTCTGTCCACTTCACCCATGCGACGCAAATGTACATGGCGCTCTTGCCGTTCGCCCGTAAATAATATTTTTACATGTGTTAGAGTATATGTTCAACACGAGACCCGTCCGAATCGCCCAAAATGAACAAAGCTGATGTATTTATCAGTCCAGAAACATATCTCAATTTTTCTGCAAGAAGGAGGAAGTATTGCAATTTCTGACGGGGTTGTGTGTTGGTTTTTGTGTGGGATGGGAGGTGTCAGGGACACTTGCGCTCTTGTTTTGCTTTGAAAAATTTCACTAATCATCACGCGCCTTCTAAAAACGGAGAATGAATATGTTTCAATTGTAAATGAAAGGGCGGCGGAATATTGAAACAACAATCACGAGTGGAAGCCAAAGAAAGGCAAAAGAAGAACTTCAACCAATTTGAACACAACTAACACAGTAGGAAAGTGTATACCTGGACACAGGAAAGCAAATAAAACAAAGAAGAAAATGGGACCCGCACACAGCAAAATAACTGTGGATCTTCACAGTTTAAACTGTCGTTTGAGTACCCACAGTTTGAAACTATCGTCCAACCGCAGTTTAAACTGTTGACAGTTTCAAACTGTGTATCAGACACTATCTGACTAGAGTGAGTTATCAGACCGTGAGTCTAGCACACAGTCAAAAATTGACCCCCAATGAAACTTTTATACCTGACTAGGTCGAGGGCGCTGAGTTCAAAAATAAACATCTCAATGTCTGAAAATGAGTTTGAGAGGTAGGAAAAATCGGCAAATTTCGTACTCGGAAAATCTAACTTTTTTCCTAGGCGTCCAAACCCCATAAAAGTATAGTAATTCTTGATCGTCTCGACGAGATAAGACTGTTTGCTGTTGGGACCGAATCGTGAAACTCAAAATCGACAAAGTTATAGGCATTTGTTTCCGGAAAATGGCCGTTCTGAAAAATATTTGGCCTATTTGGAGCTTTTTTATTTTTTCATTCGATTCTCCATGACATTTTACATCCGGAGGCAAAGTTTCATGAATAATTTCTTTTACCAACGTATTGAAATTCCGATCTGAATGAGACCAATTCGAGGTTGTGCGCACCATGACCTAATGCGAAGACGCGTGTTTAACGCCTTAATGGTCGCGGGTTCGAGCCCTGCGGGTGGCGAAGAATTTTTGCAGTTTTTTAAAGTCATGTGATCAAGTGAACATTTATTATTCGCCTGTAATTCCTATTGTAGAGTCATTTTCGTAGATATTTGCAACGGGTTTCGAAGGATTTTGAAAGAATAGGTCTATATGACCGTGATTGACGAAACTATGTGATCATCTGTCAATATTTCAGAGTCATTGTCATCCAACAGTGAAATTCATCAGACGGGACAACTTGAAGAATCATTTGGTGTTCGGAAAGCACAAGATTCGTCCAGTCAAAATGACTGTAAAATGTACTCTGCACTCGTACTATCTAGGAATGGCCTCCAAGAAGTGCATTAAGATTTTGAGTTTCACGATTCGGTCCCAACAGCAAACAGTCTTATCTCGTCGAGACGATCAAGAATCACTATATATGGGGATTGGACGCCTAAGAAAAAAGTTAGATTTTCCGAGTACGAAATTTGCCGATTTTTCCTACCTCTCAAACTCATTTTCAGACATTGAGATGTTGATTTTTGAACTCAGCGCCCTCGACCTAGTCAGGTATAAAAGTTTCATTGGGGGTCAATTTTTGACTGTGTGCCAAGGGTATCTCACTCAAGTCAGATAGTGTCTGGTATACTCTAGCGACAGGTTAAACTGCAAAAATCCACAGTTATTTTTCTGTGTGCGGAGACAATTGGCGAGGGAATGAGACTCAGAAACAGCTGGGGTCCGCGCCCGGAGTAAAATAAATTATGAGGAAAAGAGACGGGCTCGAAGGAGTATGGACATTGAAGAAACACAAAGATGCAGACGCTTTCTCGTTCCATGTTTAGGGGGAAGTAATTCCCTTTTCAATCCGAAGCAGCTGTTGGTATCGGTTAGAGAACTTTTGGCGAAAACCATATAGCGATTTGCCGTCAATTACATCACAAAATAAGTGCTAGGATTTCTCTAAATCGGTAAAACTGTATTTCTCATTCGCTATTCGCCAGAAACAACCGCGCTATAGACCATTCTAAGAGGCGTAATGCACTTTGGGATTCACTTTGCAAACACTGAAATCTGATTTCGACAGAAAACCGCTTCGCTGAGATTAGACGAACGAGAAAAGCACCTTTTTTACAGATTTAGAAATCCTATCACCTGTGAAGTTCCAGAAATTGCTTGAATTGTCAAAGTTCTGCGCTATTCCTCGAGCGTTCCCTCATTAATCAAGATCGTGGGTATTATTCATGTAAACGGAACTGAATTAGCTGGTACACATGGCGAGTTTTCGTCCTCCTACGCACTCTCTCATTTGCGTGCTATTTCATCGGTTAGACAGTCACCACTCGTGCTTTTGCATAGGATAATGAGTCTTACTGAAGTAGTCAAATGAATCTTGTCTTTCAGTTCAGATTACAGGAATAATAAGGGACATCTAACATAAGCTTCGTTGGTAGGGGCTCAAAAAGGAATGGGTTGAAACGGCTGCGATAAAAGTGCACATTCACTTGAATTCCCAATTTATCCGAAAGGAAGCTTCACTGAAATTTCTCATTATCGAGAAGGAAGCTCCGAGAAAGAACATTTCCGATGCAAGCAGGTATTCGTTAAAAACAATAACAACAAATCTAACAATAAGGTATTCCAGGACGCTCAATGAGCGTCACGGACATTGACGCAATAATGACAAAATAGACATATGCTACTTGGATACGCTGCTCAAATGTCCACATCACCATTATGGCGCAAAAATCCATAGCACTAGTGTCTTTCGTCTTCGTCCCAACTGAATCTTAGATTCTTCCTTATTCTCGTTTATTTTTTCATCGGCATGTACTCGAATAAGCCGATTAAGCTACTTCATTAAGGCCTTATTCTGTTTGCTTGCCCTTTGGAAACGTAGAATAGCCTCCGGGCATGGAGAACGAGTTCAAACGGAGCGAACCCTTTCAATGTATGCTCAAGCTAGGGTAATTAAACTGTTTCCAAGTCGGGCTTCCTTTCCGCTCCGTACCTCCGATATCCCTGTGAGGGGCGATGATGCGGCATATCGAAAGGATGACAAAACTTCCGGTATTTGTGGATCGTTCATTTCTCTTGCAATGGACTTGAACAAAAATCACTCGCAAACGTTTTTGCATTAGTTAAATAGTGCAATTGCTGTAGAACATTGCAGAAGGTGTTTCTCTCACAATTAGACAGTATAAATTGCCAAAATAATTCTACTTTGGTGCTAGATATTTCATCATTGCTCGATCCAGTAACTTTGTGTTTCAGTTAAGTTTCAACCACTATGTAAATGGCGAGGGGAACACTTCTTTCGATCAATATTCTATCTCCTTTTAACGAAGTCTCACAAAGCGATCAATTTTATCGTAAAAACAACATTAGAAAATTTCATTTTAAAACAACTATAGGCATGCCCATTCAACATAAGAAACGTGCAAAATCAAGGCACGAACGAATGGTCAACGTTGCCTCCGCACAGAATCACAACAGCGTTCTTGAAGGGAATGCTGTCTGGCGTTGCAGCGACCACCTCATAATTAATTATTAAACAATTAAATAAAATTTTAATTAAAAAAATTATTTGTAAATTAGAAATCACCTTTCTCAACCCGGCGAATGCGACCGCGGCCGTTGGCTCAACGTGCTGTTTCATGCGCGTCCAGATAAGAATGAGCGCCTCGCGGATCTCATCTTCGCTCTGAATGAGGAAAAAGAGTGAGAAACAAGTGAGCCATGGACAGTTGCGCCATTATGGTGAAATAATGGCACAACTGTTCATGGCTCAATATGGCGCTTTCGAGGCATTTTCCTTTCTCCGGCGGGGAGGGAAAGTTGGAAGGTAGACCAACGCATGTTCATTCTCTTCTCTGATTCGCGTTGGTGATGGGTTGATCCAATTTGATCATGTTGACCATGAAAATTTCCCCTCCCCGCCACTCTACACTACGATTGGCAGTTTGAGTAGAGTACGAGAACGGATATATTTCACTAAACTAATTACTGTCAAGATGTACTCATCTGTGAAACATGAGTGGTTTCGTACTCAAACTGCTAACCCTACTCTACGCCCAACCACTTACCACAGTGACGATCTCCGTGTTCCCATGTGCATTGAGTATCCTTCTGTTCGTCTGACTGACCCTCCTGATTCGAATGCCGTCAGCGACAGTCTTCAACGCGCTGCAGTCGCCGTCGTGAGTGACGTTGA
>JACMIF010003451.1:0-14590 GCA_014805445.1 Diplogasteroides magnus
TACCGTGGGAGTAATAAAATGTATTGGGCACCGAAAAAAGTTCGAATTACGGTTGTTATGGTCTTTGATGCAATGTCTTTCAAGGAATTGACCCATTCGCACATTTTTGTTCACTGTAGTCGCATTTCGAACTTTTTTCGGTGCCCAATACATTTTTATTACTCCCACGGTATCCTCTACACTCGGGCGGAATTTGGTCACGATAGGACCATTTCGAAAAAATGGCATTTTTTGACCCTTTTTCGTCAATAACTCGGTGAAGAAATTGTTGTGGGTGCCAATCTGTAGGCAAAATGTTACTCATATAATAGAGTGCAAGCACGATTTTTAGTGAGATATGGGAAATGTTTTCAAAGTTTTTACGAATCTTTTCTCTGATTTTGACGACATGAGGAGCGCCAAAAGGGTCTAATTTCGTCCGTTGTTCTGGCCTCGCAGGTGAACCAGAGAGGTATCACGCCGTGCATGCGTATGCCTAATAGTCAGCTATAAGTAGCCACATTGAATAAATCATATCGCCAATGAGTGAGAAAATACTTAATTTTTAACTCCCGGCTTGAGAAAAACCACTTGAGATAAATTCGCATATTCATGCACTCACCGCCTCTTTGTGCCTACATCAGTGAACTTGGTAAAAATCCTGTGCAATATACTACTGATGTACTATCCACTGCCGGCATCCTCGATCTTCGTCGAAGCCTGCTTCTTGCTGTAGAAAATCCCAAACATGGCATCTCGTCACCGAAATTTCTGAAAAATGAAACAAAAAACGATCATAACTTGGTTGAAAGTTGATAAAAAAGTGCAAGTTAGCGCCAAAAATTTTCTAAAAAAATACTCGCTCAAAATTGATACTAAAAGTCATAGGTCATCGGGAGCGATTTTTGGTTCATTTTTTGGTCAGTCAGGCACTCACCGCCTCTTTGTGCCTACTCAACTAATTGACTGGCACCACTCGGGATCAAAGATATCTTAGCATCCCAATATCTGCTAAGATATAGCCCTAGAGCTCAACTCCGAACCAAGGAATAGTCGCGCAAACAGGGCATCTCGTAACACAGAGGTGTCTCCGGGACCATGTTTGGAGCGCTGTATCTCGGGAACCGAAGAAGCAGCGAGGCCGCTATGCTTCAGTTGCCTATAAGTATCGTTTGTGGTTGCATCAGTGCCATTGGCGCCTCGCTCTCACATCGACATTTTGAGATAATTGCTCTGGAATAGGTGACCTTGAGGTCATTTTTCAGACATCGAGCTTGCACAAAGTATGCGCAAACGATTCCTTAGGTGCCAGGGAGTCCGAAAAAATAGGTCTCATTGATATAAAAATTTTTCTCGAAATCGACCCAAAAAATGGCTATGTTCTCAACACGGGCGACATTGGACCCCTTGCAGGGATATCGTGCATTCGACTCCCTGGCACTTGGGGATCTCAAAAAAGTATATCCTAAAAAAAATTTTTTTTCGGCCTGGCCTGTTAGCCTGGCCGGTTTTTATACCTACCCCATAAACAATCAATTGAAAAAAAACAGTTCACTACACAAACATTAAACAATCACAAAAAGAACATGTTATATGTAATTCCAGAAATTGATGCTGCATCAGCCTCTTGGTAAACGAGTAAAGAATGGGGAATACGGGATCACATCATTTGCGCACAAGAAATTTGCGCATACAGTGCAAATGTTCATTTGCGCACAATCTCTGAATCTCTCAATCAGGCAATTTTAACTTGAAAAAAAATCTGTTAGTTTTAATTTTCATGATTCGCACCCAACAGGAAAGTTGCTTGTCTCGGCAAAACAAGCAACTTTCAGCACCTTTCACGTAGCGAATCATGAAAATGAAAACTAAAACTGAAAGAGCTATGGTAAGTTGTGCGCAAATGACTTGTGCGCTAATGACTAAAAGTATTGCGTAGCACTTCAGTTGACTCCATACAAGAATCGTTCACCAGACTTTCTCTTGTCCAAGACGTGCTGTCCATCGATGAAACGTCCAAAGAATGTGATATTGCATCCTTGAATACATCCAATCATTCCTTTCATTCCAAATTGTCCACTCACCATCGAATCGAGTGTTGTGCTTGACAATATAAATGCGCCTGTAGTGGGCGGCATCATTCAACACTGCACCCAGATACAAACCCTCAATGTAAGAATGATCATGACAACTGATCCACTATCACTTACAGTTTCTTTCTTTCCAGGGACATACTCTTCGTTTAGTCCCGTTGTCCAGAAGGAATTGGTCATAAAGGAAGGCCTTTTAGTACCTTCATCACGATCAATGAACTTGTCTATGATGACATCTTCGTTAGTAACAGACTAAACATGTCAAACATTAACATCACAAAAGGAAACAATGAATCCACTACTAATGTGAGACTGTCTGACCTTTGGTCTCTTGCAGGCTGTTAGTTGTCTCTTTAGTCCACATGCCATTTCACTCATACACTAAATGACACATCATTCCCATTCCATCATTCAACTCACATCCAGTATGGCCACAACAGTCGCATGTGTCAGATTGGACTTCACTTCATTGAAGACAGCACGAAGTTCCTGAGGATCAGAGAACGAACAAAGGAATCTCTTCTGAATACAATAGATGATGGAATGAATGAGGATGAGGAGACCATTAGTGAAGGAGAATGAGATCGATCAGCCATAACAAGAAGATGAACTCGATCAGATACATTCGATATCTCCCCTTTCTTCTCTTAAATCAAATCATATAAGGGATAAAAGGAATAGAATGACCATTGAATAGCATATCCATACATCTTCTCATAAGATGAATGAGACAGAAACGATCAGAAAGAGAAAGAAGTGTTCGTGCCTCATCAACTCAATATTGATTATACTCCTTCAAATGATTGTTTACATACGTGATAGTTTGATCTTCCTTGAATAGAGTGATCCCATCAAGAGTTCTCCTTCTTCATCTTTAATCTCTTTGAGATGAATGAACTACAATGACTCCATTCTCTTTCCTTCCTCTTTCCCCTTTCACCTCTTCTTCCTTCTCAGTGAAATCTCCATAGAAGAGCTGATCAAAGTATGAAGATTGAATGGCAAGAAACTAAAAAGGTTCCTTTAAAAGGTAAAATGGAACATTTAAAAAAAATTGATCGAATAAACGAATAACCTCCTGAGAGATTGCATGACTTGTCCCTCCAATAACGAGATTTCTCGTGGCGATTGGATACAATTCCTTCGGACCAGGACTTAAACAAAGGCCAATGAAGCAAAAAAATAGAAAAATGGAGCAAGTAAACGAGTATTCTACAACCACTACTCAATTACTGTGCATGTCTGTTTATGTCTACTGAGATGTGATTGGAGTACTGACAGATATCCTTCTAATGAAGACTCTATAATGACTCGAATGAACATCTTCTCTCCTTCAACTTCCTTTCTCTTCTTATTCAATGGACGACCAGTTGCAGACTTCCTCAAATATGGAATGGTTATGTTTCAGAGAAGAATGTATGAATACTTTTTGGTAATAGCATTTGTAGGAGTGACAAGTTGTGTTCCATCAGAGAGAAGATCCAAATAGTTGTCTAGTCAAATAGAGAATGGAAGATGAGAATGAAGAGAGTGAATGGAACCACGATAGTCTGCCATCTAAATCAATTCATTCTATGTATAATAAGTGAGAGTCCTACCAGTTGATTGTTTCCCATTGAGTCTTCCTTTCTCACAATAATTCTTACACTCTTCCCTTCTCCATCCTCCAATGGAATGATTCGTGTGAATGAAAGAGACAGTCTTCTCTCTTCCTTTCTTGTCTCCATTTCAACATTCCTACAACATTTCATTCAAACAATCAAGTATCAACTATCTAACCATTTAGATTCATTGTAGACAGCAGTCAAATGAAGAGATCCTCGAGGGAGAAGAAACAGATTGAACTCATCCTCCCTCTGGACTACTGTATGTCATCTACCATCTAGCATGGACGAAGTGACTAACCTCTCCACTCTCGTCCTCTTCATCTTCTTCCCTTTCATCCTCTCTCTTCTCTTCTATATCTTCTCCCTTTCTCTTAGTTGACATCTCTCTCACTGGAAATCTGGATTGTAAAAGAACCTAAATCTGAGATGTGAATGATACAGGTATTCCCAACGACTGAACGTACGAGAAATACATTGAGACAGTCAAATCAAACAACAGATGCATTTACACAGAGGGAATGCAACATTCAGTAAGCAACAAAACATAACGAGACAGTTAACAACAAACGTGTTACATTAACAACGTGGAACAAAACAACATGAACTGGTAAACAACAAGTACTTATGTCTACACGACAAAAATGTGTCCTTTTCTATTCTCCATCATCTTCCTCTTCCATTTCTCCACTTGTAATCCTCGTTTCTTCAAGAAGTCAAACGCTCTAAACAATTCCATATTGATTGAATCCAACTATCACTCACTGTTCTGTTCATCATAAAGCTCACTCAGAATTGTCGAGTGATATGTAATGTATTTAGACAACTCCTTAATAATTAACGATAATGCAAACAACTATTTAAGCCATACGTCATCCGACAGATCCTTGATGTACACTTCATCGTCTTTATCCTTCTCCTCTTCTTCATCTTCACCTTTTTCCTCTTCTTCCTTTTCCTTTTCCTTTACTTCTTCTTTCTCTTCATCTTCTTCCTTTTCATTCTCTTCTGCAAATGAATTGGCATAATCATTGTAAAGAATATAAGCGAAAATCAAAGCGAGGGAATAAAATACCTTTTTGCTGATAACCGCGGCCAAGAAGAAGAAAAGGAAGAACCTCCATGAATCCCTTGAGAAGCTTCTGTGGATCGTCCTTTTCATCCACATCCCCTTTCATGAAATCCATAATCTTTTCATCTATTCCCTTTCCCTCTTCTTCTTCCTTTTCCTTTTTCTCCTCTTCATCCTCTTCCATATCTCCATTAGCAGCTCTGATAAGTGCGAGACGACGAGCCAGACGTCCTAAACAATTACATCTTGGGTAAATGGAATAAGAACTCACTGTTCTTCTCCTCAAAAAGTTCTCTCAACTCATTAGTGTGCATTGTGATGAAAAGCCCGATCCCTCAAAACTTCACTTATTGCAAAGATACAAAGAGATACAACTTCTCCCACAAAATCCTCGATGGTGTAGTCATCTTCATCTTTTTCTTCTCCATCACCCTCATTTTTCGTGTCACGTGTACCCTCATGAGCCTTCGCAAGTCCTTAATAATTCAAAGTTTAGACAGGAAAGATATCTGTTGTGTACACTTACTTTCAAAACGTTTTCTCAGTTCATTTGTATGCATCATAATGGCATCATCCAGTACCTGAAAAGTGCATCCCATTACAAACAAAGAAAGAAATGCAACTTCATCCATTAGATCCTTGATTCCAATGTCATCCACATCCTTCTCTTCTTCATCACCTTCCTCATCTTTCAGGTCATAAACTACCCCCTTTCCAGATTTCGAAAGTGCTGGAGACAAATTATTTGACACGAAATATATTCGCTGTATACCCTTCATGTACATGTTGAAGAATCTGTCCTTGCTTGGTATTTCATCTTCATCATCACTTTCAAAGAATTCAACCATCTTCGTCTTAACAATCACCCGTTTAATCTCTTCGTCCCTTAATAGACACATCAATACATAGGAAGAGTCTCAAATGTACCTACGTGAGTCCTTCCTTCTTTCCCATTTCCCTTTTCTTGTCCTTGTCTTTAACACAGCTATCCTTGAGATACGAACATAATGCATCCAATCTCAGACTCTCTATCTCCAATCGTTTCGCAGATTCTACCAACTGAGTGAAAAGGTTAATAAGATCAGAGATACGAATGTGTAACTGACAGATTCACTGTTATGAGAAAGAAGTCTAGCCGGAGACATCCAGCTAAGCACTGAGGGAATTGAATACTCATTAGTAACCTGATGTGATCAAATGAAGGTCATTTCAATATAACTTTCCACTCACAACAATCTCATTTGGTTTTCCATCATAGAAAAGTTGTTTCTTGAGGACTGGAGAGAACATTCCAAGTGCCATTCGATTGGCATGATAATCGATACGAGTCTGAGTTCTGCGACCAGTCTGAGTACGTTCCTCCACCCTAAACCATTTCAATTCTCTTTCATTCAACAAAAGTCAACGGCAACTGACACAATATCGAGTAGTCCTGTATCGTAGGCCTTTGAAGTATTTGAAGACCAGCTTCCGTAATCCAGTTCAGGGAAAACATTCTTGCATTCGACTACAGTAATCGTCACCTAAATCATAACTTCATAATAAGAATGAAATGACAACGAGAAACCTCGATATGAGATTCTTTATACCGGTCCAAATATCTACTCTCAAGTTCATGTCCATGCAATAACTTCATCTTCCATCGACCGGGAGACTCAAGAATCTAAACATGAAATACTGCTATAGTATGTCTTACTATCCAAATATCTCTGGATGTTCGTAAGTCCAAGCATGTTCATCAGTAACCTTCTCCCTCTCTTCCCCTTTTAATCCATACCACGGATCGGATTCACTGTCTTCGTAAAAGTATTCCGGGATGGGAATACGTACAGAAACCTCATATGAGATCGAATAATCTTCCTCATAACGATAAGTCAAACCTTGAACTTGATCTTTGCATCCTTCCTCTGTCCATGTTTCCTTTTAGCCTGCACTTTCAATTCGATATGCATCTCATCATCCCTGTCACTTAAATTGCACTTTCATAGTGAAAACAATTCAGTCTCCACTTACCCTAACTCTTCATCTGATTGAGTATGTGGATCAGAAGTAGATTTGACCCAAGCAGATAGCTCGTGGCCCAGTAGATCACTACTAACGATTTCACAAATAAAACGTTTACGGTCAAGTTCCAACTGAGAAGAGAATGTTAGTCTTTATGACTGTAACTGCACTTACCTGAACATCCAAGTCGACCTCTCGACGAATGTCCCAGCCATCGTAGATTGAAGGGGCGGCCATCCTGAGAAATGAACACATAATAATCATTCACAAAGTATGGCACAGGATGAGAATGTTCTCATGAGAGAAAAGAAATTAGTAATACCAATATCTACGAACGAATGAACGTACCAGTTCTGCAAACAAACGAAAACAAAAAACGCATTTATACAGATATATACATTCAGGCAACAACAAACTTCAATAAACAGTCAACAATAAACGTTTTAGATTAACAACGTGGAAAGAAAACAACATGAACTGGTTTACAAGAAGTAATAACATCTAATGAGCACGCCTTTTCCTGTTCTTTCCAATCACACTTTCAATCTCTTCGTCCCTTAACAGAGAATTTCATAAGATTAGGCAGAACTGTTCATACGTGAGTCCCTCCTTCTTTCCCATCTCCTTCTTCTTGTCCTTTGTATTATAGGTATCCTTGAGATAAGCACATACTGCATCCAATCTCAGACTCTCTATCTCCAATCGTTTCGCAGATTCCACCAACTGAGTGAAAAGGTTAATAAGATGAGAGATACGAATGTGTAACTGACAGATTCACTGTTATGTGAAAGAAGTCTAGCCGGAGACATCCATCCAAGCACTGAGCCAATTGAATACCCTTTAGAAACCTGAATGTGATCAATTGAAGGGAATGTTAGGAATCCTTCCACTCACTTCAAGAGAGCCAATCTCATTTGGTTTTCCATAATTGAAAAATAGCTTCTTGAGGACTGGAGAGAACATTCCAAGGGCCATACGATTGGCATGATATTGAGCGATGATAGGTTGACTGTAGCCAGCAAGCACCTTACGCTCCTCAACCCTAAACCATTTCAAATCTCTTTCATTCAACAAAAGTCAACGGCAACTGACTCAATATCGAGTAGTCCTGTATCGTAGGCCTTTGAAGTTTTTGAAGACCAGCTTCCGTAATCAAGTTCAGGGAAAACATTCTTGCACTCGATTACAGTAATCTTAACCTAAATCATGACTACATAATTGGTGGGTTCCAAATGAAAACGAGAAACCTCAATGTGAGTTTCCTCAGCCCAGTCCAGGAATTCTCTCTTCAGTTTTTCTCCACGCAAAAGCTTCATCTTCCATCGACCCGGAGATTGAAGAATCTCAAAAGTCATACATCTTCCATTCTGCTGATAATTTACAGACCTGTGGATGTTCGTAAGTCCACGCATTTTCATCCTTAACCTTCCTTCTCTCTTCTCCCTTCAATCCATACCACGGATCGTATTTGCTGTCTTCGAAATCGGAGTCATCCTCGCCCTTCTTCGGAATGGGAATACGTACAGAAACCTGAAATGAAAGAGTGAGAAATAAGGAAGGGTGACTAATGCACAACCACCATTACACATCTTTATATAATGGAATTTTGCACAGTAGTATACATGTCGTAAAATGGCTTAGAGGTGCACATGTCACCCTCCCGGATATAAATATAAAATGTCACCTTGAACTTGATCTTAGCATTCTTCAACTGTCCCGGATTCTTCCTAGCCTCAATTTTCAATTGGACGTACATATCGTCATCTCCACCACTCAAACATCCACTTCCACTCAAAAAAACACTCTTTATCAACTCACTCCAATTCTTCATCCGATTTTGTGTGAGGATCTTCTGTGGATTTCACCCAAGCAGAGACTTTATGTCCCAGCAGATCACAACTATCGATCCCACAACGAAAACGGGTTCGATCAAAATCCAACTGAGTTAGTGACGATAGATATAATAAGAATGCAAGCACTCACATGAACATCCAAGTCGACTTCTCGACGAATGTCCCAGCCATCGTAGATAGATTGAATAGGCAGCCATTCTGATAAATCAAATGAATGTACGGGATCAACCCATTTGCGCACAGCGCGCGACTGGGACATTTGAACACAACCCATAACTCTTTCAGTTTTCATTTACGTTTTTCACTATCAACAGGAAAGTTGCTTGTTTTGTCGAGACAAGCAACTTTCCTGTTGGATGCGAGTAATGAAAATGAAAACTGAAAAGGTTATGTTTTACGGAAATGACTAATTCCCACCGTGTTCGGAAATAACTTGATCCCGAATGCACACATTGATCAGATACATGAATAGTTAACAAAATGTTCGCAACTTACAAGAAAAATGACCATTATTCTAAAAGGATGCTAATTGAATAAAGCGTCCTGAATGAGAAAACAAACAGTGTTATCATACCTAACATCAGGAGAAATGACAATATATGCTTGTATTTTGACCCTGAAATTGCAAGATATCGTGAACGACAATACGTCCGCACATCAACAAATACATGTTTTGAAGGAATACTCTTTATTAAACAATGCATCAAACTTCAACAATGCAACAAGAATGTCTATATACATGCAGTCATAAGTACAGAACAGAAATAACAATAGTTGTAATTGATACTTGCTTGAATTAACTTTCAGCGACATCCAATCACTCCATAACCTGTCCGTCTTTTCACTCCAGGAAGAACATGAGCACCATGAACAACCTGATAAAGCAAGTAACTGAATAATACAAGACAAACAACGCTCACCTTACCCACCAGACAAACTTTGAACGTGAATGTCAAACTTCTAGGGTAAAACACCAAGTAAAGTCCATCATCACATGTACACAGTCCAAGAAGCCATCTCAGACATATCTCTCTGATTACGTGATAGGCATTTACGGGCTGTTTCCTACTCCTGCCTCCTTCTCCGAAACATCTTCTGCTGTGTTCAATTTGAGTGTTTTTGTCTTCATTGTAAGAAAAGTAATCTTCCCACTAGTACTAGGAGTGAATTCCGTCTCCATCTTAGCATCCTAAATATATCCACTTTTCAAATTTAATTGTTAGTTGATATGACTACACGAAGAACAAAAATACGTTAAATTCCTTACCCCAGTTTTCTTGAAGATGGAAAGGATACACGAAACATTGAGGGGTGCGCATTCTGAGAAGAGTTCCATTTGTAGATTGCCTCCATTCACAGACATCCACACCTAGACCACACACGACTATGTTGTAACACAATACAGACTCACACTCGGTCTCAACAGTCGTTGTTGAAATTTGGTGTTCATACGTGCAATAGATGCATTGTAAAGATGAAAACCGATCTCCATCGCTGCTTTGGTAGTTTGCATGGATAAATTGTAGTCGACAGAAGAGATCCAGTTCTTGATATCCATCCCATTTGGAGCAGTTTTAAAGACTGAAATCTACAATCACAAAAGGAAGTGTTTAAAAAGTGAAGAGTAAACATACAACTTTGTTTCTATCGAAGACATCGCAAAATAGGATAAACAGTCCCATATCCTTGCATGGATTAGACAGAAGAGGAAGGACAAATCTTCTCTTTGGAATACTCACAAATGGATTCATTTCAAGTGAACGAGCAACATTCACCAGAGACAGTACTTGTTCATGGGACACTCAAATAGAGTGTATGTTGAAGGGAACGGTAATGAGTCTTACGTTTGGGTGTCCCTCCCATAATACACTCAATAAGTGTCTTAGTTTCCGCATCCTTAGTCAGTTCCTCTGGCGCCTGCCCACCATTATAGAGATATTTGAGGAAAAGGGGAGAGTGGAGGGAGAGGAGCTAAAGAGATAGTAATCATTCTTACTGCATACAACATTATCAACTCACTTCTCTACTCACAGTGATTTCTTCTTAAAAAAAGTCTTTATTCCGGGGTCAGTGGGATAATCCAAGGGGGATGTGTTCCTGCCGGTGGTCTGATGGGCCAGTCGATTAGGAGTTACACCCTGGCGTTCCAAGCGTTTTCTCCAGGGGATCTTTGTTCGCGGGCACCGCTACCAATTTCTACGCTAGTGATTTCTTCATCGTTGGCCAAATTGATAGAACAAGTCTTGATAGGGAAAAGAGAACGAGATGGAGGACTGAATGGCATGAATGATTCAATCAATCGATATCAACTCACTATTTGTCAATCGATCGAATTTGTACATTGAGTGAGAGATGACGATACGTGTTGAATGAATCGGCAATGAAGGCAGTCATCTGAAGGGGAGACTTCTCATAAAGAGTATTGTCATTATCTACCTTGATCAACGTACTTATTCTGCAGTCATCACAATACAATTCAAGATATGGAGTGAGATTCAATTGGAAAGGATAGCCATTTGGGTCGAATTGAACGGGCAAACGAAGAACGGCAATCTGAGTACAAATACAATTGAGAACAAGATGAAAGTAAAACCTCAATCATTTCACTTGACAATTTGTGTCTCTTGTTCAGTGGTTCTCCTTCATTCTCTTCGTTCTTCAGTGGTTTCTTCACAACAATCGTCACCTCTCCCAGTCTCTTCTCTTCGCCCATTCCATTCACTCGAACATACAATCATCCATTCTCATATTGTACTCCCTCCAATCTCCTACAATAACCAGATATAAATGCAAATCTGCTGCTTACTACCAGATATCTCCAGAGTTCAGTTCCAAATTGACAGATCCCCTTTTTTCAAGAGCAACCAGATAAACGCTCTTCTTCTCCTAAAAGAAGAATATTTAGAGATTTAGTAAAAAAATATATATATACCATTTCCCCGCTCTCTCCTTCTTCTCGTTTAACATTAATCATGTTACGTACCTGAAATATGTAAAACAGTTTATTAAAAGCAAACGACAAGAACTTAAACAATGTTGTGATGCGACATCACTGACGACCCTTCATATTTTTTTAAAAAAATACATTATTCGACAATGACCATTCCATTTCTAATGAAATCACAAAAATATCTTGAAAACTAAGGTTCCGTTGTCAGTGTATTGTCATTTGTCTAACCTCCGCTGAACGGTTGTCTATCGTATGAACAACAAACAACTGCTGAAGTAAGACCTTTGACAAATGCACTGATGAGGAAACTCTGTTCACAAGGCAGCATTTTGTAAGATATTTCAAAGCGTCTGCAAGCAACGCGTATTGTTAGGAATAAAGACCAACAGGCAAAGAAGTATCTTTTTCAGCAAAACAGTATACGTAAAGCAACATTTATACATGAATCAAATAAAATGATTCTGTGTCAACAATAAATGAAACAAAACAATAACAATTCTATAACATCTATAACAACTCTACAACAAATGATAGCAAAATGCTATTCAACTAAATATCTGTTGCTAAATGATTGGTACAAACAAAAGAAGTATGAAACGTCGTGACGTCACTCAGCACAAACACCATAATCTACTATTCGAGACAACGTAGACAAGAATTGTGATCCATAGAAGACTTTGCCTAAGGGTCTGAGAGACTTCCTAGTAGGCATAGAATCACATTTGAAGAAGCAGAGTGAATCCCTCGACAGATATCCCAACATCCAACTGTTGAAATGACATTATTCGTTCAATCGATAATTGTCTGCATACCCATCACAACTGTCCACTTTGAGTATACATTCATCCTTGTTCACTACAAGAGGTGAAGAGAGTGACAAACACACGATAGGCACACTATCATCAGCCAACAACCAATCCTCCACTGATGGCTAAACAAATACTATTCAATGCATATCGCATTTCGGTATTTATTGACAGCCGTCCATTTCCAGTCGTATAAGTTCACTCGTAGCGGCCGTCTCAGCGGAGAGAGAGTCAACCGCTAGGACTGCAGTTAGACGGCTAGGAGGTCTCCAGCTGTCAATAAATACCCAAATGCGACATCTTACTTAGAGAAAAAATTTTTGACTCAGATATTGATAGCCGATCATTTCTAGCCGTCTAACTTCAACCCTAGCGGTCGTCTCTCCCTTCGCGAGATAACTGCTAGGAATGAAGTTTGACGGCTAGAAATGAACGGCTGTCAATAACTGAGTCAATTCACGGTCTCTAATCTTACTGTTCATCTCAAACAAAGACAGAACAATTGAGAATACTTGCCATATTGCCTTTCTTGAGGAATACATCTCGAATGGCTGTTGCATATTGTGGTGAGAGGTCAGAGAAGAGTTCAATCATGACAGTTCCTTCTCTCGCTTCCAACCATAACTGCAAACAACATGTTAGATAGATTATTAACTTGAAAGTGTCAATCTTCAATGGTTGGTTCTTGTCAGGGCCTTCCACAGGTCAAGAGGAATTCAATCATCACAGTACCTACTATCCTTCCTTCTGCTAAGTAGTTATATATTTGAAAAAATCCCCACATGTAAATACACTTACCGTTGATAGAGGACATCAAACTAACTAATAAATATTTTTATCTCATAGTAGCTACTCTGGATTATTCAGATGAAACGTTTATGATCACTACAATAACAGAAGGCGACGAACTTACCCGTGGTCTGTTCAGCTTTCTCTCTATCACGCGTTTATCTCTGGCTATCTTTTTGTTCATGATGATGACTCTCTGAATGAATACAACCTTTCAGTACCAATGAATATTGATCGAACGTTGACGATCATTTTGACTGCGACACTGGATAACTTGTCGAGGATGGGTTCAATCCACTCCAACAGAGAAGATGCATTATCCACTCGGTCAATCAAACGACTCTCAAATGACACCATTTACCGTTCTTCCGCTCTCTACTTGTGATAACCATGAGTCCATTGTCAAAAACATCCGCATAGAGCAGAACATCTCTTCCAGAGGCACTGCAATGAAACATTGTCAGGAAGAATAGCCATCATTTACAATGACAGATGCCTTCTAAGACCCCAAGCCTACATCAGCACTAAGGTTGGCAGTTGGATTACTTTTCGGATATGTTTCACAGCTCTTATAAATTCAATATAAGTAGCGACGGTGAAACATATCCGAAAAGTAATCCAACTGCCAACCTTAATCAGCACATACTAGGTTTTCGAATCAATAAGGACATTCTTGGAAACAATTAGCTACTGATTTAATCAATATGGCCATCCAACAATGTAATTGGCTAATAGTAGACGGCAAACCTGTTTGCACGAAGCTGAAGATGTCGTACAATAGAAGTCATCAGATTGACCATATTAAAATTCACAGCCAGATATACCAGACGTCGCAGCTGATTAACTGAAAATTATAATCAATTCGTTATCCATAAAATGACACAAACAGTTAATCTCCTTAGTTCGCATAAACAGAAGCAGTTCCATCATTTCCTCTCTACTCGGTCTTTTCTCGATATAAGTATCGGTATTTTGTTTATAGAAATGAGAAAGAAACACGGATGAATGTAGAGAAAGCACCTGATAAATGTACTTGTCTCCATTGTAAATGTAATAATTCACTCACCTCTTTGCTCACTCTTATACATGACGAATCCATCAAACGGTAGGATGCAGACTTGATAGGAAATAACGAAGGTGGCCTACTATAATTAAGAACGTATAAAATAATTATCCCCGAAACTATGGATCCCCACATAAAATGTGACCTAAATCTCGTTTTAGTCATGCGAGCTTATCAAAATTCCTTTTAAGTTTACAAGCTGCCTCGAGGCATTTAAAAGACCATAAGTCTATCCGATTTAGGATTTTGAAACATTAAAGGAGCCGTAAAGGGAGATTTATTTGCATGCACTTTTGGATATCAGTCTCTCCAATTCCCTTACTCTCTCGTTGTCAGAGCAGACCGCTCTGACGACGGGAAAGTGGGGGAATTGGAGA
>JACMIF010003452.1:0-10311 GCA_014805445.1 Diplogasteroides magnus
TCCACCGCAATTCCGAATATCAAACAGAATTTTTGGGAATCGTCGGCGAACTTGTAAATTCCTTAATGTACGCCTTATGGGGAGTGTGAATCGCCGTGAAGTTCCTGACAGAGACTACAGCAACAACAGTAGTTGAAGTAATAAATACGAATGATTAATTAGAAATGTCTCATTTGTCCTCTTTTGAATACTTTGTCTATGCATTGTAAGCAGACCTCGGTCCTGCAAACTCGGTTAGTCTGCGTGAATTGCCGATGGAAAGACAAGGGAAGGGAGGGATACGCCCCATACTCTGCACTGACATCATTCGTTTCCTTTGAATGGACTCATCTTCCTCGAAATGTTCAATACAACAAGATTCTTCTACAATGAGTAAGTGTCTTCCATTCCATTCCATTCATTCTTTCCATTCAGAATCTGTTAATCGATCACATGAACATATTGAATTGGTCCTTCAAGAGACTTGTGTTCAACATTTCTCCCCTGATGCTCAACCTGAAGCCTTTCGATTTGAATCTTCTTCTGCAACTACAGTACCCCCTCAATCACGAACTCCTCAACCAACACGAAGAAATTGAATTGATTGAGTTGTAAATGAGGATGTTCCTACGGGTTCTACACAGAAATTCACTAATGTAGATATTTTCGCTAATTACATGCAACTCTTTTATTCTTTCTCTTCCTTTCTTAGCTGAAGTTGGAATGTATGAAAAGAAGTTCCCCCAATCGTTCATTTCACTTCCCTCTTGGGAATTATTTCATTCTTCTGCTTTTCTTTTTCCGTTCTTTCTCTCAAGAGAATCATTGCCTCTTCTCTCTCTTCTCATCCTTTCACACATTATTCTCTCTTCTTTCAAGTAAACTTATTTATATGCTGAGGATTACAATGGCAAAGAGAGGAATTAGAAGGAAAATATCAAGTGAATAAAATTGAACGAATGATAGACGTCGTGCTGATTCGAGGGAGAAAAATCTTTGGTCCTAAAGAGAACATTGATTACTGTAGATGACTGGATATAAACTAGGGGTTTCTAACTCGGAAGTAGAGTGCATTCGTCTGTTGTCTGAATCCAGAGAAGCTGTTGTCTCATTCATGCAAAAGACAACGGCTCCTCGTGAATCAGACAAGAGACGAATGCACTCTACTCCCGATTTAGAAACCCTAATATAAACCTTGGTAGATAGTTTGAGTAGATAGTTGAATGCAGCATTTGGTCCTCCAGAAGGGGGTCGATCAGACAACATGGACGACAGTCTACGGGCATTCTTTGTGTATCCATCATCCTCTAGTACACCCATCACTGCATCATACACAGCATCCGATGTCAGTTTCTGTTTGTCCAGAACTTTCGCTATTCCTGCAACTCCTTCTACAGTACCCTGTTATCATATTCCATTACCGTATCTCAATGCCCTTTGTGCATTTATCTTTTGATCTGCAAATAGAGGCATAAGAACAGCAGGAATGCCAGCCTGTGCAGTCTCAAGAAGTGAATTGTATCCACCATGAGCAATGAGTAATTTCATCTTTGGATGTCCTTAACTTCTTTCCTTAAATTCAATTCTCATCATAACTTACTCATTAGTTCTCTTTGTGGAAGCCATTTGAGAAGATGAAGATGGGGTATTTTGTCTGTTTGAGGAAGAGACATTTCCATTCTCCATACAATTGTATATCCTGATACACGTGAAAAGGCATCCACGAATGAATCCTCAAATGAAAAGAGTCAAATGGAAGAGAATGAAAGAGACAATCATGATACGAGGCATGTTTGTTGTGTTGGATACAGTCCCAAGTGAGAATACAATCAATCCTTTGTCTATTCCTTCCAGGATTGATGAGAGAGGAGGAGGAAATGAACGAGTGACGTCATCTGAAGACAAGGATACTCTCATAGACAATCAATACAAATGGACCTTCTGGTGAATAATATAAGGAATGTAAAAGAGAAGATATCAAACCAGATTGTTGTAAAGGAACATTCACAAATGTTCAAATGACTATTGTGACCTTTTGGTGATTTTCCCTTTCCCAATTCTCCAGTGAATGAAATTGTGAGTGGAAGTGGACGAGGAAAATCAAGAAGACGTTCTCCATTTATGAAAAGAGAAGGAAGAGAATGGGAAAGAGACCAAAGATCAGGATGAGAAGAAGATAATCGATCTGAAATGAATAGAAGAGAAGAAAGGAAAGAGAGCAACCTGTATACATATCATTCTCTTCATATAACAAATTATGGGGAAGATTGACGAAATGAATGGAGGAAAGATGCCATGCAAGGTTGAATAGACGATCGAGGAAGAAAAGGGAAAAGCCTGAGAAGGAGAATAGAAAGGAAGATGAGGAGATAGTTACCTGCAGATGAAAGAGGATGAGGAATCATTGATGGTAATGTACGAAGACCAAGAGAAAGAGCAGTGAAATCATAGATTGAAGTACCATGAGTTATCCATACAATCTCAATTGAATGATTACTCAATTATATTCATTCATATCTTCACTTTCTTGATTCCCATTGCATTTGCTATTGCCAGAGGACACAAATCATGGAAATGTGCAATGGCCAAGTCAAATTCTTCCTTTCTCCATTCATCGAAAAGTGAATCGGGAAGAGAAAGCATCTGTTCACACGCTTCAATCTCAACGAGTCCTGAGACGAGAACTAAAGAACTACCGTACTCTCATTGATTTGAATTCTTGTCCTGTCCACCACAACTCATATGCATCTCCACTATTGAAGATCATCGATTGAAAGACCTTCAAACATACTTCTACATATTGAAATGAAAGATACATTGTACCTTGAGACCTTCCAACTTCAACTTATCCTTAAATTGAATGTGTATACGGTATTCGTGTACTCCTTGTGGGAGTGCATTGTTTCCAGTGTCTAACATGGCCATTTCCATTTGAGTCCACATTTTGACTGAGTGACCGAGTGTTCTGTCAATGAGATAATTGAGAATAGAAGTGAATGTAAACTAACGTAAGTGTATCTGCCAATCTGTAGTTGAAGAGAACATGACTATTAGTGAATCCAGGAACAATTTGGAGGATTTTGAGAGAAAAAGAAGGTGAGAAAAGAGAAGAGAGAAGTAAAAGACATACAAGTAACATGGAAGATCAATTGGAGAGAGTGACTCTTTGTGCTATCGACTCATCTCATCTCTAGTCTCCTAATCAAAAAGTGCACACCACACAATGTCTCTCTCTCTCTCTTTGCAACTGAAAACGTCCTTGGCCAACAACATTACTCATGTTCCTATTACACATAATCATTAATACTAATTTCCTACATGTCGAACATATTTACAATAGCTACAGTAAAATTATTCTGTCAAAGTTCATTTCGATGTACGGTAGATTACTATTCCGTGTTTTCGGAAACATCGAAGACTGGCACACACTATTTTTGAAAATTTTAAAGTATTTTAATTTTCATTTTATTGTATGTAGTCTTTACTTTATATAGTCGGAAAGTGGTCGTAAACGTGTAAGGTAAGGGACGAGTGAGTATCTACTGACTGTCTCTATTGATAACTTAATTGTGTATAGTGAAATAGTGGCTGACGTGGACAGAGAGCGATAAGCCATCACACTACTCTACAGGTCGAATGGGGAAAGGGAAAGGGAAAAAGGGAGGAGGAGTGGAAAGGAAGAGTAACGCCGTTGTACAACAGAACGGTCACATTATGACTGGTACAAGGAAAGTCGATTTCAAAGAAGAGGAAGAGCCTTCAGGAGATGTCAAGAAAAGGTTTGGATTATTCTTATTTGAAGACAGTAAGGAAGACTTTCAGAACAGGAGGACTGAAGCCGTCTCCGTCTATGAACACATTGAGTAGATTGGATAGAGAAAAGATTATATTGTGGAGGAGACCATTCACAACTCTCTACTATGCAATCGCTGAATTTATATGTATAACAAGCGAATTCCTCGTCAAGTTAGTTTGTTTCATATCACAGTTTTTTGTATCATGTTTATTGTAAGTCTTCTTCAATATCGGTTGTTCCTGACTGTTGTGTCAGCCATCTCTGCACTTGTTACTTATGCATATGTTACTCCAGGACCTCATCAGATTTATGTAACAACGGTACTTATTATTACGTTTCTTCGATCTGTTGTTATATTTCCAGGTTGAAGCTAAATTGCTATGGTGGGGTTGGTGGGTATTCCTGGGAATTCTCTCATCAATAGGACTTGGCTCTGGTCTGCACACTTTTCTTCTCTATCTGGTGAGTGTGACATTTCTTCACAATGAACATTGCAATTACAGGGTCCTCATATAGCAGCAGTTACATTGGCTGCATATGAATGTTCATCACTCGACTTTCCGGAACCTCCTTATCCTTCCAGGTTCATTATATATTGATCACAAGTAGAAGATTGTTACATATATTAGAGTGGTGACGATAGGGATTGAAATAACAGTGGTTCATTTGGTATATTCCTTTGATTTAATTTTAATTGCAGCATTGTGTGTCCATCAACGAAAGGAAGTATGGCCATCACTCTATGGAATATAGTTGCCAAGGTGAAATTCACATTTATCGATGTGTAAATAGCTTTGTTTTTCAACACCATTTAGTTGACTGTCATTAATTGTCCGGAGTTGAAAGTAAATGAGTATTTAGGTACGAGTGGAGTCATTTCTTTGGGGACTTGGCACTGCCATTGGAGAACTTCCACCGTACTTTATGGCACGCGCTGCTAGGTGAGGGATGAGGATGACTGAGGAGAAGGGGAATTGCAGACTGAGTGGAAATGAACCTGATGATGAGGAATACAAGGAGTTCCTTGAGTTACTACATGCAAGTGAAGGAGGGAAGAAGACAGAAATGGTATGCAATGAATGGAAGAATAGATACAGTTGTATGATTGAAGGGATGGACCGATAGGGCAAAAGCATGGATGGAAAACACCGTTGCCAAGGTTTATTAACACTTTCATTATCATGTTTTCATTTGAAAGATGTGGTTTTGAGGTTGGATTCTTTGGAATTCTTGCATGCGCATCCATTCCCAATCCACTTTTCGATTTGGCCGGCATTACATGTGGTGAGTACACGATTATCTTGTATTCAATCCAAGGCTTGTTTCTTTTATTTTGGGTTATGAGAATGATAGTTGGTTTTGTTGTACGTCTTAGGTGTAATGTCCCCTTCAGGACACTTTCTGGTTCCGTTCTGGACATTCTTTGGTGCAACTGTCATTGGAAAGGCCATTGTGAAGATGCATGTTCAGGTCTCGTTCACTTCCATTTGTACTTCCCCCTTCATTTGTCGACCCTCACCCCCATTTCAAAATGCCTGAGGGCTTCAATATGAGAGTGGTTATTGTGTGGGAAGGAGAGTGATGGGTACTCTTGAGGGGAAAGAGGATGAGAAAAGAAGGGGAAGGGGTTAAGAGATTTAGAGAGCAACTAAAAGGACTGATGAGTGGATAGACATGAAAGGAGGAAGAAGTGACAATGACAAATGAGAATGATGTCATGACTATTCAGATGTTATTCGTCATTGTTGTATTCTCTGAACATCATGTAGAAGATCTTGTATCTCTACTCAAGAAACTTCCATCTGGAGAAAGTCTGAGACAACCAATCAAAGACTTCCTTTCTCAACAGAAGAAGGCACTACACAGAACTCCTGGAGGAACTGTAGAACATGTGAGAGGATACTGTATCTTCTAATCGATTGGATACTTTACAGAAATCGAATCTTGTGGGAGAGATAATGGGTGCGGTTGTATCTCTGATGATCCTCTATTTCCTAATTTCCCTCATCAATTCACTGGCTCAATCTTATCATAAGAGATTGTATGAACGATCGAAGAGAAAGCAAAACTGAATCAGTTTTGATTATTTTCTCCTTGTTCCACTTTCATTATTGTGATTTCTTCTATATTTGTTTGTTGCTCATTGAGTATCTAACTTATTGGAGCTTCCCTTTGTTGTGATAGGAACTGTCTTTGATCCCAAATCAGGCTATTTTGAGCAATTCATTCAAAAATAGTCATTTTAGAGTATTGTAATAATTATTTAATTTTCTCAAAAGGAATTTAAGCTAATTATTCTCTTTCTCTATCCGTCATTGTTTTCTTTTTACTCAATCATAAGTTGATGTTCTTTCCCTCATTAGATGTTATGCCAACATTGTGCTATTATGCATGAAGATTGCGGGATGAGATTGACTATTACAAATAAGACATTATTCTTGCACAAATAATGAAGTTCCTTCTTCCCCTACACTTCTCTTCTCTTCTCATGATGTCATCCATCAAGTTGATCCATCTGGATTACTGTAGGAGGGAAGAATGTACCCCGCCCATTCCCTTTCCTCATTCTAAGCATCTTCCAATATGGAAGACTCTTCTCTTTCCAATCTCAAGTACTCTGGTCTGTCCCATTCGCCCCTTCTCTTCATTTGTCTTCCCTTTTAGATCTTATACCCCATAAACCTAATGGATGGGATGATACAGAAGTATTCCTTCGAAAGGTCTTCACTCTCATCTCTACAGTACTCTATCCCTCCTTCAGGTCATGCAACTTATACTCAAGTATCTCCATACTCAGTCAGATAGAGAATCAAAGATACTCGAATTCCATCATCCTGCCGAAATGGTCAATTTGATTGATCTTACCATTCCTGATGAAGGAGAACCATTGCAAGTCCTAGTAGAGGTACAGTATCATCTATAGCAAAGGGTATTCCATATGAGACCCTCAGGCATGTTCAAAGGTACTTTCACTTGGAGTGAAGACAGGTCATCCTCGTTTCTACAATCAGATCTCATGTGGATTGGATGTGATTAGTATGGCTGGAGAATGGTTAACAGCAGCCAGCAACACTAACATGTCTCTTTGCCCCCTTTTCCCCTTTCAATCCTCGTGTGAATCCCTTTCAGGTTCACATATGAGATTGCTCCCGTCTTTATTCTTATGGAAAAGGAAGTTATGAAGAAAATGTGGGAAGCTATTGGATGGGATGTTGATAAGGCTGATGGAATATTCGCCCCTGGTACAAGACTATTTAAGATACACAAATGAATAAATGGATACAGGAGGGGCCATTGCCAATCTATATGCTATGAATGCTGCAAGACATCATTTGTATCCAAGAAGTAAACATCTTGGAGTTAGTGATCTACCCACTCTATGTACCTTCACATCCGAAGATGTAAGTCCCTCCCTTACCCCTTCCATTCACATCCGAAGATGTAAGTCCCTCCCTTACCCCTTCCGTTCACATGTACAGTACCCCTCCCCCTTCCATTCACTCCATTCAGTCTCATTACTCGATCAAATCGGCTGCTGCAGTCACAGGAATAGGAACTGACTACTGTTTCAACATTCCCGTTGATTCTGCTGGAAGGATGATACCAGAGGCCCTGGAGGCAAAAGTAGTCCAATGTAAGAAGGATGGTGAGTGAATGAATGAGTAAGGGAAGGAGTTTCACTCTAATAGGACTCTGTCCATTCTTTGTTTCTGCTACTGCTGGTACAACAGTCTACGGTGCATGGGATCCATTGGAGAAGATAGCTGATATATGTGAGAGACACAAGTTATGGTTGCATGTTGATGTAAGTGGGGGAATGAGAAGGGAAGAGACTCTATTGACTAAGGCTGCATGGGGTGGAGGAGTCCTTCTATCACCACAACATAGACATAAACTGGCTGGAATTGAAAGAGCTCATTCTGTTACATGGAATCCTCATAAACTCATGGGGGCATTACTACAATGTTCAGCTGTTCTTTTGAGACATGATGTAAGTAGAGGAGTTGGAAGAGAATGAAGGAGTCATTCAGGGAATACTATTCCAATGCAATCAAATGTCTGCTGACTATCTATTCATGCAGGTACAGTACCCCTTCCCCTTCCCCTTAGGACTCTTCCACTCAGGACAAACCATACGATTGTTCATTCGACACTGGAGATAAGGCCCTTCAATGTGGAAGACACAATGATATCTTCAAGTTGTGGTTGATGTGGAAGAGCAAAGTGAAAATAATCAATCAATAATCTCTCCCAACCAATCAATACTCAGGGCAATGAAGGATTCCGATGTCAAGTGAACAGTCTATTTGATCTCACTGCATATCTGGCAGAGAAGTTAAGAAGAACAGAAGGATATGAACTGGTGGTTGATCCTGTAGGGAATACTGTAGTTAGTGAATGAATAGAAGTGATTGAGCCTGAACATCTAAATGTCTGTTTCTGGTATGTCCCTTCGAATCTCAGACAGTTGGATCATGCCGAAAAGATGGCAAGATTGGAAAAAGTGAGGAAAGGGAAGAAGGGAAGAAAAGAAAGAGAATCACAGATAGCACCCAAGATCAAGGCAAAGATGATGGAGAAAGGAACTACTATGGTTGGATATCAACCAGATAAACAAAGACCGAACTTCTTTCGAATGATTCTATCTAATCAGGTACAGTAATCCAATCGATAATTCAATCCAATTAGATGTTTGAGGCAATCACAAAGGAAGACTTGGACTTTGTTGTGGAGGAGATAGCCTCAATGGGTGAATCTCTTCATTGAAGTATTCTTTATTGACAATGCCCATTCGATTGTACACATAAAATCTGTCCATTCCTACAGTACTTTGACTAGAACTCATTGCACTTTACAATAAATGACATGTAATGAAGGAACAACAGCTGTTGAAGTGAAAGAAATGGAATGAAAAGGACCCGAATGAATGAAAGGAATAGACTATATAAGGAGGATGACTAAGGGGATAAGGGAAAGAAGTGAAGTCAAATGAGGGGAAAGGGACGATCTTCTCAATTTAAGAGCTTGAGGAATATGTGTTGAACTGTGGCAACAGAAGAGTGAATTGGCAAATATCAGTTGCATGTGTCTATAGGGATACTGTAGAAGGGAAAGGTATACGGTAATCGAACCTTTTTCCTTCCATCTTGGGATTGACAGACCCTCTTTCACTGTCAAATGTCCATTCCCTTACTAGTTTTTGTGCATAAGAGTTGAGTGAAGTATATGATCGACATCCATCGAAAGAAGAAGAAGTCACAATAGTACATAGAAGATCCTAAGGAAGAGTAATTAGTAGAAAGAATGAAATGTCCTCCTCTTCATTCCTTACACTCTTCATTCTACTCACCCGAGTACATGAACAACTCTTCATTGTACGATCACCTTCCAACAGATCATCATAGAATCTTTGATTGAGTCTTTACATTTGAATCTATTTCCATTCAACTTACCTCACATATCTACCCTCACAACTACCTCCACACACAGATGCATCACAATCACCCGGTCTCACTCCTGCACACATACGAGACTGAAGGGGATACTGTAGGGAAAAAAGGGATACGGTAGATCACCCTGATCTTCTGTCGTGGAGGGATTCTATTGGAAGATGACCATATGGATTGAGATGAAACAAAATGAAGAAGGATAAAGAAGAGAGGGAAGGAAGAAGGAAAGAGCATGGCAACTGACAATTGGAATGGATGAAGAGAGGGGAAAAGAGAAATGAGAGAAGAAGGGGAAAGGTAGGATGAAGCAAAGATCAGTCATTCTATTGGATTGTATCTCTTGTTTCATTGAATGTCTTCAAGTACAGGTATTGCCTTCTTTAGATGAGTCAATAGTATTCATTCCCTGTGGACTATCCCTTCCTCTAATAGAGGAATGCCCATGAGAGACTGTATAATGAGAGAGTATGTCATTCAGAGAGAGGTTAGAGATAGAAAGAAAGAAGAGAGATAATGGGAGGAATAGAGAGTATAGAGAGAGAGACAAGTAACGCGTATAGTCCTTCCTTCTACAATGGCATATAGTCTTTCTCTCCCATTCCCCAATCCTATGATTTCTATAAAGGAAGAGTCTCATTTGAGTGTTGAAGTACCACGAATGGGACTATCTTCTGGTCCTTCTTCTCTTCATGATAATTGTATTCTTACTGGTGGTGGACCCTCATCAACAGGATCACTCAATTCAAATAGTAGTCATTCTACACAAGAGAATCATCATCGTAAGTTATTCCATTATCCTTTGATCTATTCATTCCCTTTACAGCCACAACTGATATAGTTGCATGTAAAGTATGTGGAGACAAATCATCAGGTGTTCACTATGGAGTTATTACATGTGAAGGATGCAAGGTATTGAGTCTTGATCGATCAGACGCCTTCTATCCCCTTTCCTCTTGTCTCTCTCGGGGGGGGGGGGGGGCGGCGGCGCGGGGGGGAGCGGGGGGGGAGGGGGGGGGTGGGGGGGGGGTGGGGGTGGGGATTAAGGGAGGAGGCTCGGGCGGGCGAGGGGGTGACGAGGGGGAGAGA
>JACMIF010003453.1:0-14584 GCA_014805445.1 Diplogasteroides magnus
TGTCGGTTATAAAGACAGATTGAAATTGATCCGAAAGTGCGGCTGCCTTCTCAGGTGGAGAAATGGCAATGCTTCCATCGCTCCTTTTGAGGGGAGCAACGTCAGCCTTTGATTTGAGCAGACCCCTCATGTGAGTGAAGAGTCCCTTATTGGAAGAAAGAATGAGCCGTGCTTCTCTCCTGAGAAGTTCACGCCTAATAGCCCGGCGCACTTTGTTAGATAATCTACGGATATTTGGACTGTTAGTGCGAATGAGATGCGTTTTTATTTGAAGAAGTCGTGCAATTCTGCGTGATTGAGTTTTGGTGCGAGTAGTGGATAATGGAACAGTTTGTGTGACAACATTTTGGACTCTTGCAACAAAACGATCATACATTGCTTGCACATTATCCCCATTCCTTAGTTCGCTGTACCAATCGATCCCTGAGAATAAGAGATTTGCCTAAGCATAGTCCCCTCTTCTCCAGAGGCGATTTAGCGCAGAATGAAGTGAGAGGCCCGGCGTGATCCGTGGTTCGACGTCCACCACATAAGGAACGCGGTGTGAAAGCTAACGCGTTCATTCCGCGCCGTCGACCGCTTTGCATGGAACGCGGCTTTCATGTGAACGCAAGAATCTCGCGTTCATTTGAACGCGAGATGTTCTTCGTAGCGGCCAATTTAGTGAGATGCAGCATGTCTGAAATGCTCAAATATTTTACTGGGATACTTTTCACGGTTGCTTAATAGGCTCGCTACCGCAGGATCGGAAGGCAATTCGGCCATAAGCAACGCCACATCGCGTTCCATTTGCCAACTCTAAGACGCAACCACCGAGTTCCGACCGTCTAAAACACGGTACGGAAGCTATGCTCGGCTGGGAATTGATTCAAAAACGGTAAATTTGTCGTCATTCTTCTCCTCCGCGCGTCGTCCATCATGGAGTGATACACGAGCGTCCCGGAGAAGAATGACGACAAATTTACCGTTTTTGAACTATAGAATTTACCGCTCTAAAGTCGCGGTGTGCTTGGTGCAAGAGGTGTAATTTCGCTTTTCTGTTACCTGAATCGCCGTGTGTTTTATCCTAACCCTTGCACTATTCGCAATCAAATGCGAGAGAATCGCCAATGAATCGGCGACGATGGCGACAACGCAATTATTATCGATGAATACCAAGTTGACATGTATTCCGAGTACGAACATTTCATATTCCTTCCGGGTGCATGTGTCTAACATGAGACTTCAGGTGTTAGTAACTTTGGTTCGACCATGAAATGCATGCTACGTCATCAAATGCGTAGTATGAATATTCGTTTCGGTGGTTGCAAATCGGCGTAGATGGCGCAAACGACATGCGCCGCGTACTCAATTACTATCCATGTAAACCAAAAAGTCGATATGTGCTCCGAGCAGAGCACGAACTTTCCTTCTTGAAAGTCGCATGCTCTTTCGCCGTTTCCTTGTACGCCAGCCGTGATCGTGCAGTTCCCATTCGTCTAATCCCTCGGAGCTGATACTAGGGGTTCAAAAACGGTAAATTTGTCATCATTCTTCTCCGTCGCGCTGTTGTATCATTCCCTCCCGGACGGCGAAGAATGACGACAAATTTACCGTTTTCGAATCCCTGTCTGATACCTATCGGAGATAACTACTCCTCGGAAATTAGACGAATAAGAAATGAATGCACTTTTTCGCATCAAGAGCAGTTTTTATATTACCAACTGGTGAGCGTTGGAGTGATGACGTTTATTTTGTGCGCGTATTAATTGTAAGGTTCTCATGCGCCATACGAATTTGTGATTAGGGCCATTGCCCAGTTCAGACAATCTAGTGATAGTGAAACTTATACGAAATTGTGGTAATCAGAAAAAAATGGTATGCGAGAAATTACATTTTTGAAACATATTCAAACTCGAAACTTTTGACTTACTATTTTTTCCGATTAGGGGGTAGTATCGGCATTAGTGTTTCTAAAACGGTAATTTTATGCGAGAAAGTACATTTCTCATTTGTCCAATTGCCTCGGAGCGGTTGCCTATCATATATGAGAGACGACCGCTCTTCGGAGATTAGACGAATGGGAAATGAACTTCATCTCATAAAATTACCGTTTTAGAAACGCTAATCGGCATTGCACCACCGGTCTGCACTACCGGTCGAAATGCATCCTAACTGAACTGTTTTCTAGTACATTTATCGCACGGTTGAAACATATTCCGTAACGACGAAATAGGACGTGAAAATGAGAGACCAGGGTGGCATCCAGAGGTGAGACGCGTACAAGGAATAACAGTTCAGATAGGATGCATAATAATGACTCTGTTTTCTGTCCGATAGTTTCGACTATCGGTTTCGTTCCGGCAAGGCCGCATTGTGACTGCAAGTAGTAAGATGTTACGTTTTCATAATGAAGCCACTGCGCGCTTATATGTAGTTCTGGGATAGCCATTAGCTGTTCAAAATCTGTAAATAGGTCTAAATAGGTCGGTAAATTCTGCTCCTCCGCGTTGCTGTTTCATACCCTCATGGGCAACAGCGAGGCGGAGAAGAATGACGACAAATTTACCGATTTTGAACGTCAGATAGCCATACTGTATTTCATGGTTCTTGTGCTTATTCGTGTCGCCTGGCTGCTGTTCTCGGAAGTAGACCGAGTTCCTGGAGTTATGCAGAAATGCATTTCACTATAACTAAGCTGCAAAGTCAATCGGCGCAGATGGCGCAAACGATATGCGCCGCGGGATAAATCAATAGTCTCCGTCTATTCACTCCTCCACACCCCCTCAATTGTCACCGGTCGACTTCCTTAACATGGAAATCCTTCCCCTGATGAAAAAGTGAAGTTTCACTTGGCGCAGCGCGTGTGATTGGGCACAATAGGGTATGAAAAAACAAATCTCTTCGAATTTTTCACTCCTTTCTTTGCTTTCCACTCCCAAATCAACCTCTTTTCCGCGGTAGCACCAAGTTTTACGAATTATATGATAGGATTCGCTTCGCGATTTTGCGTGAACACTCAAACCCCTTCAACTAAGGAACACGCCTCACACTTTACCGTATGCTTTATTGTTGGCACTGTGACTACTTTATGGGTTAAGTTTCATGCGCGATTATATATTTGAAGAAATACCTCCGTGAAATATAACCCGTAAAGTAGTCAAACTGTCAGCCTTATACCGTATGCTTCAGTCATGGCCGCTGAACCTCCACCCAATTCTTCTTCGACCTCGGCGTTTATTCAGGACCATCAAATCGCCGGAATAAGCATTTTTTTGGTATTTTTTCCTCCTCGGGAACGGGGCACAAATATATTTTTAGATAGCCTTATTTGGCTTCATCTGCAATGTTATGGTGGTTTTCCTGATGCGAATCTTGCCTTCAATGAAGAGCCCCTTCGGGATGATTATGACCAGTCAGGTATGGGAACAGTTGCATTATGCATCCTAACTAAAGTGAGGGTCGTGAGCAATTCTAACCGCCCTAGTCTCTTTCGAGCGGTCGTCTATGAGGTCAAGAGACGACCGCTGTGAACATGAGTGGAATGTGGAGGTTAGTATTGCTCATGACACCCACTCTAATCCATTCCGAACTGTTATAATCATTATGCTTGCTAAATACTTAAAAGTATTCAAACTGCCAACCATAATCCCTGCATTCAGTCAACGTCAGATGCCATTCACCAAGCCGTCTTTGCTTTCTACGTCGCACCGGTGGTGTTTTTGTGAGTTATTGTCTGAACACTTGGCTTCTCCTATTCGGAAGTTATTGACAGTCGGTAACCTACTAGCCGTCTAACCTCATTCCTATCGGTCGCCTCTCGCTTCGCAGGGACGACCGCTAGGATTGAAGTTGGATGGCTGCGAAGTTATCGGCTGTCAATAACGTTGGAAACCCTACTGAAAACGCTCAATCTCGAATAATGATACTCATTCCGACAATCCTATTAAATATTTAAAAATATGAGGAAAGTGATAGAATTTCAGTCAACTCGATTCTTATACCGTCAGCTTGCGCTTTGCATTCATTTTGGTCTCAACGTATCAGGTAATACCGGCCAGAAACATTTTGAGTCATTATTTGGAATCTGAAACCAAGCAGAAGTGCACATTTCTAATTCCCTCGGAGCGGTTGTCTCTCTCCATGTGATGGACAACCGCTCCGAGGGAGTTAGACCGCAGAAATGTGCACTACTACTTGAATTCCGTTCTCTAGTCATTATTTTAAATTATTCCCGTGCAACTCAGTAATCGAAGCTCTAGATCTGCGGCTTCTCTCATGTGTGCTGTGCGCTAAACAGATTCTGCGCCGTATACTTCCCTACGGTTTACAGGAGTTTGTTCAGGTAATTGTCGCTCCGTTAACATACCTGACTATTAACGGTAGAAAGTAAAATTAACAATGAATCTTTACGTTCTCTCTCGTGTAGATGAAATAAATAAATAAATAAATATTTAAATAAATAAATAAATAATAAACAAGTTAATGAACACATTTCAGCGAAAAGAGCACTCTACTATTCATCGCTGCGACCTGGGCAATGTCTATTATTCCGACAGCGTACGTGATGATCATTAGACGTGAGCAATTTGGTTTTTAAAATTTTTTGGTGAAAAGTCAAAAAAATTAAAATAGATACCAAAAAAATAATTTTCAAAAAAAATTCTAAAAATTTCTGAAAAAAATTGATCGATCCGTAGGTCTTTTCGTTCTTCTCTGCCTTAATTTCCTGTTGGTCCTTCAGTATTTTTATTTTAACTTGACCATCCAATGCATAGTAATATATAAAAAATTACAGAAGATTGTGGCGAGTATTTGGATCTTCAAATCTGGAGCTTCTTCTTCTTCAACACTCCAGTATGCACGGCGATTTCGTTGTATGTGCAGATTCGATTGTTTTTGTAAAAACAAGAGCTTAACCTAATATTTCGAAAACCTTTCCTTTTCTTATCGATAACACTCTTCATGGTACCTGGGCTCAAAATTGATCGACCTTTAAGCAAAGTGTGTCGTTTTTTCACTGAATCATACCGAAAATGGGGGAAAAACAGCCTGAATTCTCCTCATGCAACCTGTGTAGGTACTATGGTTGGCAGTTTGGCTACTTTATGGGTTATGTTTCACTGAGGGTATATATTCAAATATATAGCTGCGTTGAAACATAACTCATAAAATTATTTGCTACTTTTTAGATACTACCACTTTGCGATGTACATTACCTTTATCATCATCTTCTCGATCTTCGACTTCGCCACGTTCGTCAAAGTGCAGGCGGCCAATAGGAAATTTCGGGTACGAATTATGGTTGGAAGTTTATGGGTTATGTTTTAACGCTACTATATATATGAAGATTTAGCCTACTATGAAACATATTCCATATAGTAGCCAAACCACCAACCAAAGCCCGCTGTCATCTAGTCTTGACAGAATGAATCTCAAAGTGCGTTCCATCTCTCTATGTTCTCTTTAATTCCGCCATCTCTGGCGCATAGACATGACCGCGTTATGGGGAGCACAGAGAGATGGAATGAACTTTGCCATCATAATGACGGCTCAAAATGTTCATGGCGCTTTGTCATTCGTCCATTTTGTGATCTTATTCCGAGTTACGCTCTTTAGTTCCACAATGTTATTTGATCTGATGTGCAATTATGCAGTTCGTCATAGAAAAATTGGCAAAATTCTCTGCAGTTGGTAATTTTCACCCCCCCCCCTTTCGACTATTTGAGCCAGTTAATCAACTGTCGTTTCTTTCAGGCCACTGCTCAAGGCAACTCGGTCGAGCAGATTCGACGGCGCAAGCAGGAATTGCTCTTCGTCTGGCAGGTGCGTTTGAAGGATCATCTGAATGATACTAGATTATTGGGAGCTGCTGCTGATGCCAGGACTCTAGCATGTTGTAGGTTATTGTAACATAGTGTAGGTTGTTGAAGTATGCTGAAGGCTACGGTATTCTGCTCTTGGATCACGGTAGTGGTACAGTAATGGGTTACCGTTTACTGCAGTAGGCTACATTATACTAGGGTGACTCATGTTTGGCATAAGAGAAATTTGCTGTCGCCAAGAAGCAGTGAATGTGTATTGTGCGACGATCACCTCATTTTCGTTGATTATTAACACTAGATTGATTGCATGCGATACCATCTAACCCCGCAGATATTCCCCTGATTTTGGGAATAACATATGCATTTTTAATGTTAAAAAATAAATTTAAAAAAATAAATAAATAAATAAACATACAATATTAAGGTCTGTCTGCAAGGCGCCTTCTTTACCACCGAGCTCGTCACTTACTTCTTTCTGGCGGCATTGACAGATAACAAGTGGCTGAAGTTCTTTCTCACGACAATCATGTGGATCCTGGTGCATGGTTTTGACGGGTCAGTACATATTATTCATGTAAACTGAACTGATATACGGAGTACGAACCCCTCTCAATTTCGTCCTGCGCACTCTCAAATTTACACGTTTTTCGTCGTCTCTCTGTCATGCTTTTGAATAGGATTCACGCTCAATTAATAGAGGCTAACTTTCACCTGAGTTTACGTGAAAACTATTATGAGAAAAGAAAGTGACCGATGAGAAAGCACTATCATATAATCTATTATTATTAATATTATTAGATTTTAGATTTATAACACTTGCCTGCAACCGGGAGCTGCACCGCATCGTTAGGCGCAAGATCAATAAGTCAGACAATAATAGTGTTCTTGTTCATTCCGCGGCTACCCATTCTCTTCAGTCTTATAAGTAATTATTTCCAAATTGTCTATTAATCGCTGATGACTTCATTAACATTTCTTTTGCTCTCCTGATATTTGTCTTTGTATGACGGCTCCTGGCCATAACCACTATTTATCTCTTGGATAGCCCAGTAGAAGCAACTTTCATTGATAACACTTTTCTGAAATTGCTACTGTCGCTTAGGAGAAAAAGAAGCGAAATCAAAAAATTGGGAACTGTTAAAATGCTAAAATATTGCAGAACGTTGAAGATTTCGGATTGTGACTCTGCCAGAATAATATGATTTGGATGACATTTGCTGTTATTCTGCTGTACACGCTTTTCATTCATTTATTCATTCATTTGTATATTTTAAATTATATATTTGTATTTGTATTTGTTTAGTCATTTTTTGCATTTGCCTTACACTCTATACTTGTATTTACCTCATCAACCTGATATACAGATATATTAAAATAAATAAATAAATAATGTTCCAACTTTATTATGAATAGAGTCATGACGTTTCAACGGTAGTGTACAAAACGATCTGGTACAGAGATGCTCCTGACTTGTCTTAATTGAGTAACTGATGTGTGCTGAAGGGAAGAGTCGATGTTCCATGAAGTGTGGATTTTCGTCCCGACGACATTCGATGCCATCGTTATGAACCCTTTTCGGTAGTCTTTGATGAGAACAATGACGAGTATCGGGTCCACGATTGGATAGATCGAGACCACGGCACCAAACAAATCACCTGCAAAAGTATTCTAGTCGCTTGAACGTTGTATGTGTAAAAAAACTAAAAATATTTAACCAACCAACGAGTTCGGAGTATATTCCAACGAGGGGAAACACTATGCAGCCAGATGCTGGAATAAAGAGGAAAATAAATGGCACTATAGTCTGAAAACCTATCATTAGAAAAATATGCATAATTTAATGGGACCTGTGCACAAAGCGCCGTAAATAATTGCATTTGTAACGCTCTGTTGCGAGATGATAATTCTGCACTTGAGAGATATCTAAATTTCGGAGGTCATACCACCTATGTGGAACTTTACAATAGATAGATACAATACAAATGGCAAAGTAAGACATTTTGTCCTTCTTTTTCAGGTTAACATATCGAAGATTCTATCTATAATATATATTGTATATGTAACACTCGACGCCTTATATAATACCTCCGTGCCAAATCCAAATTTCTAAATACCTGTGAATGGACAGCCAGCAGTAGATGACTACACAAAAACAGGGACTCATTATGGCACAGAAGCAAAGCATGGGAATCACCGACAGAATTTGCACTTCATGGGTGCGCTGAATGATGCCGCTTTTTCATTTCTCAATTTCGCTCTTACAGTATCCCGATAGTGGGACATCAGCCAACTGTCGCAATCATCACACGTTATGCCGTATTTTTCATAAGCCACGGCTGAAGATAGACAGTTTGAGGAGATGAAGGCTATATTATGCATCCTATCTGAACTGTTATTCCTAGTACGCGTCTCGCACCTGGATGCCACCCTGGTCTCTCATTTTCACGTGCAATTTCTTCGTCACGGAATATGTTTCAAATGAGAAATATATTGACTATACAACAGTTCAGTTAGGATGCATAATAGCTTCGCATACGTTTGAGCACCGCAAGCCCGTCCTCTACAACAAACATTCCGTGATATGCAAGATTTCCCCATATTATGCACTCCAATGTGCAGCATCCAAAAATAGTAAGGATGAGCCAAGGGGTTTTGAAAAGTCGAAGGAGGTGCACCCTAAAAATAAATAATAATGACAAGAACGATGATTTTGAGATATTTTTTCAGCGCAATCCATCTATAGAGGAAATGTATGACCAGCACCATGAAAGTTATTCCGAAACTCGAACAGTAAATGCATGAAATGACCTGGAATAAAAAATCATTTTTTATTTTGCATCCTATCTGAACTGTTATTCGTAGTACGCGTGTCATACCCGGATGCCACCCTGGTCTCTCATTTTTACGTGCTGTTTCGTCGTCATGGAATATGTTTCAAATGCGAGATATATAGACTTGAGCAACAGTTACGTTAGGACGCATAATACTCTATGAATATTTTCGCGAGAAATCCTGTCTCATTTACCCATTGGACAAGCTGTAATGGAAAGGAAGAAGCATACTCTGCTGTTCTGTAAAACTCCAGCAGGTACCAAGCCCAGGGTACTCTTATACGTGATGATTTTCTAAATATTTTTTTATTAACATTAAAATGATAGGACAAACAAACAACGTTTCTCACCGGTTGAACTAAGATATGCATGCAACAGTATGCGATATCAGTCATTGAAAAGACAAGCAAGATATACTTGTATGCGCCCATTTCCTGAAGTCATCATTCCCAATCCGGACACTATTTATGTTTCACCTCTCTCGATCTCTTCAAAATCAGAAATGAAAGCAAAAGGTTAAGTAAGACTCCAAGAGCTGAAAGTTGACCGTTTTCTTTCAAAAATGCTTACCAAACTAACCTGTGTTGACATGCTCGACCCATTGTGTGATTTCAATGCGGACATTCATTTTGACAACCAGTCCAGTGGGGAATGGAAAACACGAAAAAGAGGGAGATTCCTTCTGATAATTCAGATAGAATTAAAGAAATGTGCAAATAGTGGCAAACGTGCTTTTGCACCGTCAAAATGCTATGCGAATGCAAGTCTTGAGAATGACTCCCACCAGTACGAAAACAACCGGGCACTGCAGAATTGCAAACGTGATTTATATGAAATGCGAACGCGGAACTTTTTTTGTTGTTGTTTTGCTATGGTATCTATCTTGCAAAAAAATTATTATGCCTACGGAATGCTAATTAATTTCGTAGTTATTACACCCCCTCGTTTATGATAACAAAAAAACGCTGGTGAATGAAAAATGATTGTACATTTTCCTCTGCCAGAGAGACACTTACTCCTCTATCTCAGAGTTACTCGTTTGTAAGAGACGACCCTTAGCACAAGACATTTGGTGGTGATTGACCGAGGTTGAGAAAATAGGAAGCATAAAGTCAACACGACAAGAGGTACCGATCACTCAAATAGATGAGTTTCCCTACAAAGCATGATGATCAACTTATTTTTCGAAATTTTCGTAAAATTTCAGTGCAACACTTCCATCGAACCATTCCAAGGGAAGTATTATATGATACTTCAATTGCACAGAAAACGGTCACAATCAGAACGAAAAATATCCCCAAGATGCGCCCAATACAGTATTTTTGGGGGATGTGGGACATTTGGGAAGTTTCAGTTGGGAAGTGCACATTTGAGAACCGGATATTTGGGAGAACCGGATACTCGCTTAAACGTGCGCCTAGTTTCCCCAACCTTTCGGGAAGTGATCCCCTGGGAATCAGACATTTGGGGTAACGGTCATTTGGGAAGTACGGAATAACCCATTTCAAAGCGATTTCTTTGCGATAAAAAGTGGCCAGCTGTGATCCCCTAGATCAGTACTACCTAACCTTGGACGCATATGAACCAGACACTTGGGAATATGACTTGCTTGGCTTGGCTTTCTTTGGCCGGTCTTACGGCCAAACAAAGCCAAGCCAAGCAAGCCAGGCAAAGCCAGAAAAGCCAGGCAAGGCAGGCAAGATGAATTCGCTTGTTTGGAAGGTCTCCCATGATGAGCCTAGTAGAGATGGTCGAGTCGGCACCGGCAATCGAGACTCGCATGATAATTTACATTTTTTGCGGCACTCGTTCATTTCTTCCTCTCCACTCATTTTTCGGTTCGAGTCTCGCGAGACTCGCGAAAGTGCATTCATAGCGAAATCAACCGCATGATGCAAGGATGCGAGGATGAAATGGTATGCGAGACTCGCATGGATTTTGCATAACTGGCGAGACTCGAATGATTTCACTCATTTACTAGCAACGGGAATCGAGTCTCGGAAGGTATAGAAAGATGCGAGTGCCGAATGCCGACTCTACCAACCCTAGAGCCTAGTCCATTTATTTAGCGTTACATAAAGTAATCACTTCATAAACATGAGAATTCGTGAATCTGCCTAGAATGTCCGTTCTTGCACTTGAAATGCATAGCATATGCCATTGGTTCTCAAAAGGACGTGCCATTTGGCAGGTGCCGTTCATCTCAGACGGATGACATCTTCATTCCAACTCTTCCCTCTATTCATCGATAGTCAATATGTTCATTTATGTCTGCATCAAAGTGTTTGACCAAACACTGTGGAAACATTTCATATATTATATTCGGGCTGACTTTCTTTTTATAGGCTTTCTGTGTAAGGACCGACCATATGTATGTGCCAGGATCAGGAACAACAAATTCAAACTCGTTTTGAAGTCTCGATTTTTATGGTGGTTGCGCAAGTACGTTTATGCACTACAACCGATATGGTTTGATTACGGCATCTCACTCCGCTGAAAAGCTATAAACTTCGAAAAATCCGAAAAAATGATAAATATTCAAAAAAATCTTTTTTTGTACTTGAAATTGTGGGTCCTGCTTTCATACATAAATATGTACTATGAACAGCTTCATAATAAAAATGTGACCTAGCCATTCCGGCACGAATCGATAAAATTAGAAATATTTTTTCAATAAATCGAATTTAGCATTTTGTAGAAAAATCATTGTATCTCAAAATAATACTATCATTACCCAGCTGCTTTATTACAGATTCTGAAAGAGCACTTCAAGAGCTACAGAAACTACTGTGGGTTTTCTAAAATCGAGGTCCAGAAAGGCGTCATATTTTGATTTTACTGTCATGAGTCATTTTTGACCATGATACGGGTATCATGGTGCGAAAAATCTGTGATCAAGGATCGTCATGGGGTATACTTTTTTGAAGTGCCCACCCCACGAGGTGATTGCACAATAACATATCATGATCCTTTCGTTCTTCTTCGGAAATGTTCGAAATTCAAGATTTCGTCATGATACCCGGGTCATGGTCGAAATCACCATGACCAGGGTATCACGGTTCAAAAAAATTAAAGTTGTAGTTTTTAGTTTTATATTGTTCTACTGTATGCGGGGAATCGAAAGTGATATAAGACGGTATATTTTACAACTTTCATTTTTTTGAACCATGATACCCGTATCATGGTGATTTTGACCATGGCCCGGGTATCATGGTGTGACCTTGATCTCCGAACACCTCCAATGTTCCGAAGGAGAAAGAAATGACCATGAAAAGTTATTGTGCAATAACAATGTGCGGTGTACTCTTCAAAAAAGTATACCCCATGACGATCCTTGATCACCGACTTTTTCGCACCATTATACCCATAAATGACTCATGACAGTAAAATCAAAATATGACGCCTTTCTGGACCTCGATTTGAGATAACTCAGAGTGGATTTTGTAGCTCTTGAAGTGCTCTTTCAGGATCAAAAATAAAATAGCTGGCACCAGTGAAATTTTTTTAAGCGACAACTATTTTTCTACAAAATGAGAAATCTGATTTTCGATAAAAACATTTCAAATTCCGTGGTTTCCGGCCGAAACGTCTAGATCATATTTTTCCTATGAATTAGTCCATAGTGTGTATTTATTGGAAAATGTAGGGCGCAAAATTTCAGGTACATCAAAAGTTATGATTTTTTGAATATTTAGCGCTATTTTCGGATTTTCAAAGTATATATCTTGTAAGCGGAGCGAGATGCGGCAACCAAATCATTTTGGTTGTAGTATATAAATGTACTTGTACAACCTCCATAAATATCGAGATTTCAAATCGATTTTGAATTTTTGGCTCCAGGTGATGGTCACTTATTACCTGGAAACGCTGATAACTATGTTGTAATGCTGCTCGCGGGGATTCGAACGATACCTCATTTGCCCCTTAACTCCAGCTCTAGCAAAAGTTACATTGATTTTCGCAATTTTGTCGTTTTTGAGGACCCGTCCCAAATGAGTTTCACGAACTGTAGTCCTCATCAAGGTGATACCAGCAATATTTGGCTTTGGTCAAACGGACATCTCTGGCAAGAGTTATAACGTTTTTCGCGATTTTGTCGTTCGCTATTTTGTCGTTCACGATTTTGTCCTCACGATTTTGTCATACCCCCACATATACCAAAAACAAAAATCATGCAACAATCATTTTTACAGATGTGTGATCTAAGGCGGCTGGCCCTCATGGTTTCAGATCTGGCAGAGATTTTCAGAGACGTGAGTGTTACCCAAAAATGACCGCTTGCCAATTTCAGCATATGCACATATAAATTCCGTTTTCCATATTATTTAACATACTTCTAATAGCTGTTATATAATCCCTGGTAGATCTTGAAGATGTTTGTTGTCTAAAATGTTTTCCAATCATAGCATCATCATTCTGCGTACCAAATCTATTTGAAGAAGCAAGAATGTTACGGATGTTAGTGATCTCACTCATCAAAATGTGATCAGGGAACTATTTATAGTTTTTCTTCATCCTTTAAAAATGAAACGTCCTATTGATGGGGGGATTGTCGGCTGAGATGGTGAAATCGCCAAACTCAAATATTTTTCCACAAAAAGGTTTTTAAACACCATTACGACGTAAATGTCTCCGACACGTGTGCCTTTCACCCATTGCACTTTCTATCATGGCCGCCATTTATGAGAGTTAGATGGGTTTGAATCAGCGCTTTAAAAAGAAAAAAAATCACATCACTTTAGATTGGTTTTTTCTAATATTTATTCGTGCTGAAGCAAAGCCTGCGCGTTTGCTTCACTGCCCTCAGGTGGGCAATAACATTGGGGGCGATCATTTTGTCGAGGTCCATTTGGTTTTCAGACTGATTGTCCGCTTCTCTAAAATGTAAAGAAATATTCGCTTATACCATCAAAGTCTCCACAAAAAGAATTTCGGAAATCATCCGTGCGCTTCGTCCCAAGCGCAGGCAAATTCATACCTTCAGCAAGCGTGTAAGCAATTTCACCAGTATTTGCTGTTCATCGCTTGAACCCATTTCTGATTTAAGAAGTTCTAGACATACTTATTTGATTTACAATGTCCTTTTATACTATTTTTTATAGTCACCCCATGTCACTGTAGTTTCTATGCGTCAATCATTGTAATTATTTATAACATAATCACGATAGCAATGGTCAACCTTGCCATGATCACTGTATTTACGTTTTGCCAAAGTAACGTTAAAAAGTCATATTTGCAACTTTGAAAGAAATGTTGATTCACAGCACTAAAAATTTTGCAGAAAATTGTGATCGTTGCTTTTTTCCAATTCGGCTGCCGCTTACAGTGCTTCAAAACGTCAACCATCTACCGTACTGTTTCGTATTCGTCGACCACACCATCCTTTTCACGGGTATATAAAACACAATAATGAAGCTGTGATCAGCCGGAATTTCTGACAAATCGTTGTTACTAATGTAAATAGAGATCCACATAGGTGTGAGCATCTTGTAATTACTGTTTTTATGCCACGAAATTGTAAAGGCGCAAAAGAGAAACATGGGAAGGCAATTTAAGCAATACTATTCTGATTTAATCTCGATTCCAAAATACAGACCGACAACCGGTCTCACAACAACAGTACGATTATTCAACGTATACACAACACGTTCTGTATCTCCAAGTTCTCGGTCTATGGATATGTCTTCTACATCGATTCTTCGCAGCAGAACACTCATCATCTCTGGACGGAATGGCATTTTGACGGTGAACAAGCACTTCTTCTTTGTATAGAGCAGAGCCGGAAAATTTGTTTGATCATAATAGGGTTTCTAAGTCAGGAGTAGAGTGCATTCGTCTGTTGTCTGATTCCCGAGGAACCGTTGTCTCACTCATGCAACAGACAACGGCTCCCCGTGAATCATACAACAGACGAATGCACTCTACTCCATATTTATAAACGCTAGATAA